>JAOSBP010000206.1:37569502-37580290 GCA_027563825.1 Erythroxylum mucronatum
GGCTCATGATGCTCGTATTAAACCACGAATTCGACGTGTCTGGGAGCTTCACGTCCATGTATTTCACAAACCCTTCTCCCTTGCGACAACTCAGAGGAGTAATTCGAACACAACCTTCAGAATAGTCTCTGAAACTCCAGTCTCTCGGAGACTTGGGCACGAATCCATCCATGCAAGCACACAGAGGAAAGTTGTCGATGTTGCATTTGGCATATGTGCCACAAGTTTCAAAACTGTCGCACTGATCTTCACCAGCTGTAAAATAACGGGCCCAGCTATGTGTTTGATCTATCCATGTCAATCGCTCCACGATTCCAGATACATTGATCACCAACCTTGAAGCCACTGACTTATTGAAAAGTTCAATAATATAGTAAACCTCCTTTTCAGTTAATACAAACTCGTATTTGAACACCGGATTGGGTTTCATTCGCAGAGCTCCAGTGAAACGAATACCATTCCAACATCCGAATCGAAATTGTATTGTACTTCCTTTCTTAAGCATCAATTGTGGATATCCACGAGGGTCTATTCCAAAAGTGAATTCGCCTCTGGCAGGATCGTCCGTGCTCTTCCATGATGAGATAGACCAGTCCAGACCAGTAACAAAGTTTCTTCCAAGTTTCATGCCCTCTAGATTAGTATTACCCGGATAATCAAAGCTTTGCCACAGAAAGTTATCTGGGTTGCTGTTGTTGTCATTTACATCTTTCACTGCAAAATTTCCAGAATCCAGCAGCTGAGCAACCGGATTCTTCCCCGTTCTGGTCACATTAGAGGACCAAACAACACCTTTCGTGGCATTTTCTAGAACAAGAGTTCCTTGCCTAGTGAAATGCAATACTCCTGATCGATCAAGAAGAGGAGTTTCTCTGTTGGCTACCCAAACAACGGTTCCGAAAGATATCTTCTTGAACCAAATTCCCAAGTACCTTCTTGAAGAATCACGTGGACTGAAGAATCCAAGTTCAAAGCTTTGGGCTGAAGAAACTCAAGTCTCTCCATCGCTTACGGATTGCCCTGGAAACATAGTATTTAGGCCAGTACAATTTGCAATAATTGACATCAGAAAACAGTAGACAAGAAGCTTCACAAAGCCATCCATTGAACCTCTCATGCCTGTCTTGCAGTACTCAAAATAATCCCAACCCGGTGGAGAAGGATCTACATGGGACTGAGAAAATGCAACAGAAGAGCCAACTGGGGTTGTCAAATTGCTTAAAGTAGCTATATGATGATGCCAAGAAACTTGTGGTGGTCTTTCCACCTACATACTTGTCCCTTATTTTCAACTGCGCATTTACTCCGGCTGTCTTCCTTCTTTTTGTTTCGTACAGGATCGATCTACTTTTCATGGAATGCTTTTATATATTTCACAGGAGGCTCTGACCAACGACAATGAAAGGAACCCATTTCCATGGCTTGTCAGTAAAGGTATTCTTCGCCCATTTCTCTAAAGACTAAAGTCTGAACTTTCTGATTTTGACATGCAACTGGAACTGGTAATTGGATCACCAACTCTTTAAACATAATTACAAAATCCATGATTTTTTTCGTTTGACTATGGTCAGTGTTAATCAAGTTGGGATTTGGCATCCAATTTCGTATTACACTTGAAAAATTGTCTCTCTCCCTCTATTATATGATTGATTGCGATCTAATAAATAATGATGGGACCATACGTTGGCTAGGAGCCATGTATAAGCCCCCTTTTAAAATTTTTTTAAGTAAATTTATATAATTTTTTAATAAATAAGGGCATTTTTTAAATATTGATCCCCGGCTTTTTTTAGAGTTGACCCCCGGCTTTCAGCTCCCGATCTCTGACCCCCCTTAAACTTGAGTCTAACTCCGTCCCTACTTTGCTACATATCTAATGCCCTCGTCTTTGTACAAGTATGTTCAACAAAGCTCTCTGTTTCCAGTAACATCTGCGAGAGCTGGACCATATGAGATATTTTTGGTAATGTGTAATGCAATCTCGTCCATCTGTTTGATATTAAACGGGTCAAATTCATTACATTAAAAAAAATGGTCATAAATTTTACTCTTTAACTGTAATATCACCTTTTTTTAATTTTATACATTTGTTATATAATAGGCACACAACAATGAGTGATTTTTTAATCTGTAATCAGAAACGCTACTATCACTTTTGTCTGTCGTATTTATATTAGATTGTAGTATATATTTCGAATTGAAATAATAAGTATACATTAGGAAACCTTTTTTTTTAAAAAAAAAGAAGTATACATTAGGGATTTTAATAGCATATGCTATATATTTAGAGTTAAATTGTAATACTAACATAGAACTATTTGAGACGGATTGAGGTTATTAAATCGAGGCAATGGAGAGGAAGAGAATCCCCACATTACCCACTTGACATTAATGGCAATAGGTGTCTTTTCTCTAAGAATAGGCATTACCCTTACTCGGCTTGGGTCTTTGCCAGCTGCACAGAATGCAATAAATGGGCATTACTTAAATTTTCTTTTCTTTTTTAAAAAAATAATTACAAAAATATCCAAATTATTTGGCTCACGTCACCGCCAAAGCCATTAATATTAAAGAAAAGGAAATGTAAACTTTCCGGTTGGTTTAAATTTACCCAAATTTATGTATTAAAAGAAAATAAATGCAATGTAATTTCAATAATTGCAATTACAATTCGATTATGAGCAATTAATTTTCTTCACTTCCTCAAATTGTGACTTGTGAGGTAGTATGTCCCTTATCTTTTAGTTGTGTGTCTGCATAACATCTTATGATTAAAAAATCAGGTCCGGACTAGAGGAGCTTAAGTTAACACCTTTTCATGCAAAACGAAAACAAACATATTAGTCAAAGGTTGAAAGAGGACAAGGCTGGTCAGATTGACAGATAACTATGGTTACCTGCTCTCAAGGGCAGGGCCAGTGTCCCTTTCAGCTACTTCCATCCATATCACACTAGCTCCCAAGACAAGATATTAAAGCTAGCTTCTTTCCCTCCATGTTCAAAACGCAATTTACGTTAGTATAGGATCAAATTACATGTTGAATGACAAAAGTCTTCAACTTTTGAATTTATAGTGCCCCTCGACCACAGAAGCACTTCCAATATTACAAGGTTAAGAGATTTTAATAATTATTTAAGTTGGATTTCCATTAATTAATTTAGAGTACCTTTTAAAAAAAAAGACAATTTAGAGTACCTATATTTATATAGATTATTATACATACTTTGAATTTATTAATATAATTTTTCAATTCCCAAAAGAATTCTGAAGATACAATTGCTTTCCAAAGACAGCTAATCTGTAACTCCCTTCCATATACCTATGGCCCAACAAAGTTGGGTTGCCACTAAGTTTGTCAAGCCCAATAATATGGGGCTTCAAGCCTTATTGTAAAAGACGTGAATTTAAGAATTAAAATTCAATTTAATTCGGTTTCAAACAAGTTTAAATTGAAATCTAAATTTATATTACAATATAAAAGAGTTTCGAAATTATCATTTCTGGATAAAGTGAATTTTCAAATGTAATCGCACATCTCGTGAGAACATCCCTTTGATTTTATAGGGACTAAATATAGATGAAACTCAATTAAGGGATTAAGGAAATTATTAGGGATCATACGAAGAATAATACAAACCACTAACATACTAATTGGACGTATTAATTCAAGTTTAACAAATAAAAAAGAACCACAAATCTTAAAATATATAAAACTTTTTAAGTTAAGGTTGAATAACCAAATAATTCAATACAACATTTTATATTAATTTTATTTATACCTAAAATTTTCAATTAATTTTATTTATAACTAAAATTTTCAATTTATTTCTTAAAAAATGTTACTTTCTTTAGATAATCATCATTAATAAATGATGTTATGAATAAAAGATCAGCCCTTCTTAGTTTTTAGAATTCCCATGTCCCTTGCTAGCAACATTGGAGTGACAATTAAGATAGCACTCGGTTATAATTAAACACTTCCTAACTTCTTCTAAGTCAAGAAATTATATGAACGTACATAATGCAAGTTTTTTTTTTTCTGATAGTGATATAAAGTTTTCATTCTTTAGTTGGTACATCAAGAATGATGGTAAACATTTCCTTTAAAGTTATATCAAGTGTCAGGTAAACAAATTTTCGGAATAGCATGTCACTTTAAATTAACAAAGTACACTCTACTTGAAAGTACAATACTGCAACTTGAAGTATGATTGCTTAAGCTTCATGATCTTCCTAACAAATTGACTACTTATGATAGTTAAAATTTTCATAGAGAAGTGATTTTCTTTGAAAATTTTATTAAAAGGAGAGACTATTGCAGAAGACCTAAAATACAATCTCAACTTATTATTACCCAACATTTATATTAAAGTAATTGAAATAGCTACAAAAAACATAATAGCCAAAGATCTAAATGGGATGTCGTGGATTAAAATTGGGGATTACTGCGTTACCAGGGCTGAACTTCGTAACATCGCTCAGCATTTATATTCACATAACAGATAATTAAAACCACCATGATATCATGTGCGAAGTATGCTTTATAATCTGCATATTTTTTTGATCAACAACTATAATCTTGATTCCATTCTTTAATTATTTGGTCTTAGTCATGTATATAATTATATCTTGTATACTCACGATCATGTACAAATTCAATTGCAACAACGTCACAAGAATAATAAGAACTTGCCTCACATATTTGTCTCTTGCCTTTGGAAGTTTTTAGTTTTTACCATAGGTTTTAACTGGAGATCAATAACCTCGTTAAATAGTTGATCATGGTCATAACAATGATGGCCATAACATCATGTACAGCAGTAAATAAAGTTGAAGGAAGAAAAAATATCAGAAATTTTAATTGACAACGAAGGTTGATTGAGTGGCCTTTATGGTTCTAATAGTGATTGAATAGACAATTTAAACGATGGCAAACATGGCCATGATGCTGAGACCGTGGTCTGAAATTTTGCAGTAAATAGAAATTAAACCATCAAATTCGTAAAGAATGATGAAAAAAGGTCCGAATAATTAGATGCATGGAGAAACGGTATATATATACATGTCTGAGAGATCTGCTAGATCAAGAGAAATGCAAAAATATAGCAAGAGAGGAGTGCGATAACTCCAATAGGACAGTTAAAGAGATTTTAGGTACTAAAGGACGATAATAATTGGTGTGGCTAGTGAGTGTCATGAGATAGTGGAGATATAGGAACTTAGGAATTAAGGGGTACAATTCGACAGAAATATGAGAAATGTAAGTAAAAACATGTGTGTCCTAATGGTGTTAGAAGATATTGGGCCATTCATGTCTGTATCAAAATTGCAGAGTGCGAGTTATATTACAATTGCGATTATAGCGATTATGGATGGTGTGGATATACAATTACGAAAAATATAATTCTAATTATTGATAACTTGTTATAATAATTTAGACAATAACTGTAATATTACAGTCATAATTATAACTACAAATCGCAATTTAAAACCATGATGTGTATATTAATAAAAAATGAGTATCTTAAGTCACACTATAAGAAAATTGAAAATTACCAACGGAACATTACCTATAGAAACAAATTCCGTAGTTAATTAGTAACAGAATTTGATTTTCCGTTGATAAAATTGTCGTATTTTGCAACGGATAACTTATCCGTTTCACTGGTAAAGCTTGAGGGAATTTGTCCCCACAATTTACTAACGGAATATAGCAACAGAATATATAGTGAAGGCCGTCATAAAAATAGGTAGCAATAGTTGGTGGCAAAATAAGCATTTGGGATTACTAGTGCAAATTTCTTCTGTTGGTAAATCACTGACAGAACTATGATTTTGTCGATAAAATTTAAAGTTAAGTGTCATCGTTAAGTCTTCAGCTTCAACATTTTTTCCTTAACATCAAACGATATCGTTTTCGTTCATCTATACTGAAATTTTTATAAATTATAGTTCACTTATAACAATTTATTCTGATGAAGGAAATGTCTACGAGCAGGAAGCTTATACTACGCCGGCTCTTTTTGCACACTCACACCAAGAAGTATGATGGTGTGACCTTCATCAACACTCGATACAGACAAGTTCATGTATGTAAAATCTATACTTTAATATTAATTCTTAAAAAGTATCACTTATTAACATAAACAATTATAATGATAGGACCAAATACAAGAAAGCATTAAACGACAGTCTTAGAACTATGAAACTGTTGATGAGAGCTAGACATATCTTAATGTAGTGGGTAGTAGGGACCACCGTGGAAGATTTTCAGCTTAGATTCATTTGCAAACACATGTTATTCGCAATCCTCCACATCTACTACAGCTGGATCTAGTAGGTGGTCCACATCAAATGAGAGTCCTTTAGCTTGAGAGCACAGTAGAGAGGCTAATGGAGGGCATAACCCAACCCTGTAATGAGGTGAATGAGTTGAAGGGTAGAAATAGGACCTCATCGCAGCAGTCAGAGCATCCGTCTTCACCACCTTCATAGCTTCTGGATAAGTGAATGTATTTGATAGTCTACTACTCTTAAGTTTTTATATAAATTCTTAATTTACAGTTATTTTCAAGATACTTATTAGTGTGCATTATAATTTTTTTATTATACCATTCAGGATAATGTTTACTTTACATTTATCAATCAATGTTATATATTATTTACCAAAATTAAACGAACAAAAAAATCATAAGATTATCAATAGAAAACTCAGGTAGGAAGTGAGAAATGGGCCGATTGAAATTTATCATAATTAAATTTTCCAACGAAAATAAAATAATTCGTCGCTAATTAGTAACGGAGTGTTATATTTCGTCGGTAACTTACCATTGGATTGATAAATGATGGTAAATATTATCCGTTGCTAAACATTTACCAACAGAATATATTATCTCATTGGTAACTTAGTGACGGAGTAATATATTCTGTCAGTAAATATTATCCTTTGCCAAACATTTACCGACAGATTATATTATCTCATCGGTAACTTAGCGACGGAATATATCAATCCGATGGTAAGTTATCGACGGAGAGACAAACCTACAACTAACCGTCAGTAAATTCACCAACGGAATATTGTGATTCTGTCGGCAAATTAGCGACAAAATATTCTTAATTTGTCAATAGATTTACCGACAGAAATACAAGATTTTGTTGCTAAATTTACAATAGGATTCATTATATCCGTTGCTAAATTTTACTTACGGTCGTTTCTCCGACGACTTTTTCTATCGGTAATTTTCGTCGCCAAATTTTTTTCCTAACGGAAAATCTTTATTCTTCGTCATTAAAACCTATTTTTTCTTGTAGTGAATAATGCCCTAATTTGATGCAATATCTACTTTGCATCTCCTAGAACAAAACAAACGTTAATTTTCTTATTTAAGCACCAAAATATATCCAAACAAAAGAGATAATACCAATTAGTTTAACAAGATAACATCTTATCAAATTCTCTCACACTAGACTCATGCTTGTCCTCAAGCATACATCAATTCAATACATCAATCATTCTCACAACCTCTTTTTTCATGTTATCCGGAAATATCCAAAAGCTAATTCACATTAAAGGTTTAAGATAAAATAATAATTGAGAGAATAAACATTCAAAGGACAAATTGTTAGAATTTAAACATAGCATCTCATTAATTCCATCAAAATCAAATAAAACAAGACTTGACACCTTCTCAAGAAATTCACTCTATAAACTAAAAGTGTTTATAGTTCATCAAGCTCTCAAATCAAAACATTGCGAGTTATTTTGATAAGCTTGCTCAAGAATCATATCTCCACTATTAAACAAAAATGAACTTAATGTATAAATCAAAGAAACTTTATAAGGGTTGTAACTTGGCTTAGGTAAAGTGTGACAAAAATAATTTTTTTAGCTAAATAAATTGAAGAAAATCATTCAAACTTATCCACAGAAGTTTCAACTTAAATCAATCCAAATTTTATTTGATTTAAATAGCATCCCTTTCAATCCTTTTTTTTTTTAGTTGCAGCTGTGTACTTAAAACGAAATGCGATATTTTTTTTTGGTTTCCCACGAGGTGTCCTAGGAGCCAACTATGGGAAGGTACCTTTAAGCCATTCATACCAAGACTATTTCCTGCTCGAGCTAGGTAGGTCCCTTGCGGGAGGCAAAACTCTGGCCCCAAGTTTTAAAAAGCTACATACATGAGGGCGGTTCGAACCCACAACCTTACTTAAATCAGGGGAGCCCCTTACCAACTCACCTGCGCCTTGGGGTTAGACGAAATGCGATATTGATGATGCTATATGTTGGATCCCCGCCCTTGCGAGTCACGTGCCGACGTCCTATGTGACATCTAGGCTCGCATCCCATAAGGTTGGTAAGCCCTCACCAGATCAAACCTCAAAAACGGACTCATCTCACTTACTTCCGAAACGATTTATGGGATAGCTCATAAAGGAATTTCAATAAGACTTCTTAACAACATTTGTTCCTCATTGCATTAAGTTTCTAACGATACCAAAAACACTCAATTTGGTTCAGAAATAAGGAAGTATTGGCTAAAACACTTTCGAGCTAAAATTCAAACCGAGACTGAAACTACATCCCAATACAATCCAAAAATTGAAAGTCTTAGGGCCTAAATTGAAAATCGACTCCTTCAGATAAGTTGTAGCTCCATGCCTATAGTTTGCTTAGAAATAAGAATCAACTCGATTTGAGCTCTACAAATAAAGATATCGCCAAAAGACTAAAGTCTGTTCAGAAAAATATCCACTCATACTCTTTTATCTGATCCTCTCACTTTGATTTAATCCATATTTTCCAAATTAATATCAAAGGCTGTACATCTTTTTTGAGAGGTAGAGAAATGTCTTAAAAAACTAACGCTTCAAAAATCAGGTCCATCGGAGGTCAAACGAAAAAGTTATGGGACAATAAGTGAAGGGAGGTCGGAATCGACAAGAAAATCAGGATCGGTAGAAAAATCGGCAGCAGCTCGCGGGGGCGATCTCCCAGCGCTAGCGCACCAGGCGCTCACTGGGCTGGCCTATCGTTAAACCAGTCCAACCTCCTATCTTCCAATTTTCATATCTTTTGATCCAGAACTCCAAATTTTACAAACTTGGTATCAATGGAAAGGTAAAATAGCGCTCTACAACTTCCATGAAGATCATAAGAACAATTTCTAACTCTATGAGGGTCAAAAATTGGCTCAAAGCTTCTGTCCGAAAAGTTTCCATTTTGATAGCTCCTATACCAAACTTCAACAACTCACATCTTCCAACCTCCACATCCAAAAATAGCACATTATGCACCATTGGAAAGCTATGAAGCTCCTCTACAACTTTCAAGAAGTCTACTTGATCCCATTCAATCTACATCAGGCCAAAAATTGCCTCAATGCATAGCATACACAAAACCATCCTATGAACACATCAGTCCAAAATTTGACAGCACCTGCACTCAACTTCATCAACTCATATCTTCCAACCACCACATCCAAAAATAGCACATTATGCATCATTGGAAAGCTATGAAGCTCCTATACAACTCTCAAGAAGGCCATTTGATCAAACTCAATCTACATCAGTCCAGAATTTGCTTTAAGACACAGCACACACAACTTACCTTTTTGGACACTTTCCAAACAATGCAAAGTCATATTTGAAACAAGCATAGGCAAAACACAATAAAACCCAAATGTCTTTCATTCATATCATAATGTGAGTTCTTACAAGGCTTTAGTGGGCATTTTTAGCCCCAATACAACAAAGTCTCAAAAGTTGAAAATATAAAGAAGATACATGAACATAATTTTGCTCCAAAAATGCATTTAAAGCCTTGTTTACAAAAGATAGCTTCAAATTAAAAAAACAAACGGGAGTGACGCCTCAACCTCGGTTCGGTCACTCATTTTCTTGCTCGTCGCCTGTGGATGGGGGGAAAGAGGGGGGTGTGAGCTCAACGGCTCGTGAGTACAAATATAATCAAGAACACAAGCAAAATCCTTGAATCATTTATTTCCAAAGCAAACTTGATATTGTCAAAACTCATGTCACAATGTTTTCCAAACTTTACAATTGATCAAGCAATTTACAAACCAACATAACGAATCCATCAAGTTCAAACAATTACAAATCACATCACGTAAGCACATCGGAAATGGTTCGGGTAGATCCAAATAGAACGTACTACACATTTCCGCGTAGCGGTCACGTGTAGCCGTGAACTTATGGGAGTCCGTGAGGAGCTCCATGCCACTAGCGGGTAGGCAAGAAAAGCCTAAGACAAGTGCACTTGACTCACTTAAGGGACCACCACAAACCCATATAAACATGCATTTCACATTTTTCACACATATTGAGCATAATGGCACTTTTCTGAAAAGAAATCTTATAACATTTCATTCTTTCTAAAACCACATTCTTTTAGAATCATCGAAACAATCTTAAAACGTTCTCATAATTCATTCCCAAGAAAAAGACATATGGTATAATTCCAAACCATCCTAAAGAGTAATAAAAGCAAAAATTTTAAAGTTGTTGGAAAGCAATAAATGTCATTTAATGAAAGTAAATGGCACTAGCTCATTCTCTCAATTATAAATGTGTTACCCACCTTAAAATCCTTTGCTTTAGGCTTGCTCCAAATCCTTTTCCTCAAGGTCCTCTTGCCTCCTTTGTTCTTCTTCAAAAGCACAAAACCCTAATCAATAGAAATCTTACAAGTCGGAAAACCTAATGAAACAAAGCATGACTTTCATCCTAGAACAACCATAGCCATGATTTTCCTAAGCCTTTGGAAC
>JAOSBP010000206.1:37589198-37610698 GCA_027563825.1 Erythroxylum mucronatum
CCATGTCCGTTAAACGGACACGTATGTCCGTTTAACGGACACATTCGGGTAAAAGTTACCCCAGTGTGTTTCTTCATATCCGTTAGACGGACACAGGAGTCTGTTTAACGGACACATTCGGGTGAGAAATCACCCTTAGTCAGTTCATGTCCGTCGGACGGACACGCCAGTCCGTCTAACGGACACATTCGGGTGGATTACTGTTCATGTTCGCCTTGTGTCCGTCAAGCGGACACCCCTGTCCGTTTAACGGACAGGCTCGGGTGGAATAGTAACTTTTGTGCACTTCATGTCTGTTTAACGGACACCCAGGTCTGTTTAACGGACACTCTCGGGTAAAACAGTACCCCAGTTAAGTTCATGTCCGTTTAACGGACACTCAGGTCCGTTTAACGGACACTCAGGTCCATTTAACGGACATGGTTTAAAAATTGATATTCTTGAATTTATCAAGACCAGTCAAGATTTAGCTTCAGTCAGTGTTAGCTCACCACATAAGTGAGGTACTAGCCAGTGTCAGGTATCGGATTAGTCAGCAATCAGCCAGCGGTCCCGGTAGTGGGCCATCAGCCAGGGCCTACCACCCGGACCCGTCGGGCCTCGGGTTCGGGGTCCGACAAATCTTCCTACAATCACGTATATCATGACTTGTAATTTCATAAAAACAATAAAATAAATCTGCTTGATATAACCAGTTACCACTCTAATTTTGGCAAAAGTGAGTAATATTTCTATTTTACAATGGTTGGAATTATATAATTGAACATAATTCAAAGTCAATTTATAAAGACTATTGTGTCCAGAAGTTTTATTTTTTATAACATTTATCTATCTTTCAACATGCTCTCAAAATCAGTTAACTTATCAAATAATTTTGAATATGCAATTAGTGATTCACGAAGCTATGATAATAGAATTGTATTCATCTCCTAATAAAGCCAATTCATCAAAAATAGATCACATTTTATTGAGGAATTCACCAATTGATTTAGTGCTTTTGGATGTCTTAGCAAACTTACCTTTGGAAAGATAATTTTGAATCGCCAAGAATTTGTATAATTATGAGTAAGCCGCTCTCGTGCTTCTTTAAAAGATTCAAATAAGGAGATGGTTGGTTGAATGATCTCTAAATATCTATTTAATATTGCACTGTAATTAAACTTGCAAGGTATAATTTTATTGATAATAGGTGGCTACACGTTAATTTAATGAATAAGTAAGATTAAATCTATAATTTTAGAGCTTCTAGGGTTCCTATTTTTTAGCCTCGTAGGTGACTGAGTTGTATTGATCACTAGATCCCTGAAAGACATAGACTTGTTTATGGATAGCATTGTCATTGGGGATATTGAACTTTCTTTTTGTATTTGTCCTTTTAGTTTCTCATTTTGTATTTCTTTGCCTTCTATTCCCGTGATAATGATATTTTATCAGAAATTCCAGTTATGTTTAGAATATAATGTTGATCATCATTGATGTTCAACCAGTGGAATATGGAATAACAACAAAACTTAGTACTCTGTTAAAGAGGTAAAGGTATAATTTCTTAAATGAAAGTCAATTTTTGTTGGTTCTCTTTTTAACTAATTATGTTCCATGATTTGAAGTGATATAAGCTTTACTAGTCTTTGAGTCTGGTTACAGAATGCAACACAAAAATGCCAGAAGGCTTTTATCCATGTGCCATTAGAGAATGTTGCTCATGAGGTTGAAGAAATTGGTATGCTATTTGAGAGTGTCACATATATTTGTGCTTATTGCTGAGTTCGCTTAAATTTCTTCCAACAGATGCTTTAAAGCATATCTTGTTCATAAGATCAACCGAGAACACTTTCTACTTTCCTTCATATTTTCTTTGTAACAAGTGTGGAACATTTAGTTAGACACAACTCTTAGCACCCTTACAATAGAGTTATTGTCTCCATGCATCACAAATATATCTCTTTTGTTCTCTCTGTACTGAATGAAAGTAGCAACAACGTCAAATTAAAGTTGCATGAATTAAAAAGGTTTTAACGGAGAAAAGGCTTAGTTTTAACTTTGCTCTCTACAGGTTATAGGCAAACTCATAGCTTTGAAACAGTTAGATGCCCAACTACGAGAGCTCCATAGTTATCTTGAATTGTTATTGATGGGAACCTCCCACTAAACCATGAGATATTATACCATCTACAAGTTTCAAGCCATCTTCCTGATTTCCCTTTTACTGATACTTCATGTTGAAATTTTAATGAAAAGAACATGTATAAGATAAGATAAAAGAATACATAACACTTAAGTGGTTTTATTAATAAACTTAGTTGCCTTATATAGGCAAAATACAAAAAAAAAATTAAATAGAGATTTCAGTCAATAAATCTTGCTTATAAGATAAGATTAAAAACAAACTAAAGACCTATTCAAAAGTAGCAAATTTACAATTTTGAATTAATTCCCATCATTCCCCCTTAATTCAAAATTGTAAAAAAAAAAACTTTCACGGACATGAAACACATCTCTCCACAATTCTTTACTTTCACAGACATGAAGCACATCTCTCCACAATTCTTTTTTTTAGAAAACTTCTCTCCAATCTTCTCAATAAAGAGCTTCTCTCTATTCTTCAACATGAGCACTTCTCTCATCATTTATCTCCATAGAGTACTTCTCTCTATGATGCGCCTTGGTGCACTTCTCACTAACTAGAAGAGGTTGTTTTCTTCAATCACTTGCACTGTATTTTCTTGTTCTTCATTGTTAAACTTGTAATCCTTTATCAAATGTCCAAATCGTTTACACTTAAAGCATCGAGACTTCCCTTTATGCTAGCGATATTTCTCTTTATAACCAAACTTCTAACAATGGTTACATTGAGAAATGTTTCCTTTCTTCTTTGATGATGAACCTTTGTAAGATAGGCTCCCTCCACCATCTTTTTACTTTCTTGGTTTCTCATTGCTCTTTTTTGCTCTTGAGCTTGTAAAGCATTAATCAGTTCTAACAATGTCATTTAGCTTATGTCCCTTAAGTCTTCAAGAGATGAAATTTTAGCCTCAAACCTTTCAGGTAAACTTATCAAGACTTTTTCTACGATCCTGCTATTAGGTAGCTCTTCTCCCATAAGTCTGATTTTATTTACCACCACTATGAACTTATTTGAGAACTCTTAAATTGTCTCATTTTTCATTCATTCTAAGAATTTCAAAATCTCATTTGAGATTTAAGACTTGCATTCACCTTATCACAACATTCCTTTAATATAGTTCCTTTAATATGTTCCATGCTTCCTTAGTTGTTTCACAAGTATAATTCTTGTGAAAATTGACTTAGACATAGCAACATGTATTTGAGATAAAACTCTTAAGGCTTTAGCTTCTTCATCTTCATAAGCTATAATTTGATTGAGTGTAGGATTATTGCCTAGAGAGGTACTTCTCTTTCACCTTCAACCCATTGCCACAAACCAAGACCTCTCAAATGAGCTTTCATTTTGACAGCCCATACTTGATAATTTTCATCGTTGAAAACTCGGGGTGAAAGAGATGATGTGTTTAAGGAAGCCATGGAAAGAAAGGAAGCTTTGGTTAGATTCTATCTTAATCACCCATAGGTCCCTCAATATCTTTGAGAGCTCTGATACCATGTTGAAATTTTAAAGAAAAGAACATGTATAAGATAAGATAAAAGAATATGTAACACTTAAGTGGTTTTATTAATAAACCTGGTTGCCTTATATAGGCAAGATACGAAAAACTTAAATAGAGATTTCAACCAATAAATATGGTTTATAAGATAAGATTAAAAACAAACTAAAGACCTATTCAAAAGGAATTTTAACAACTCTACAAATTTGATTTAATTCCAAACAATATGGGAGTGGTAGAAATAGTTGGCGATGTGATTAATGTTGATAAATTCTTGCATCTTTCATCTAAGTTTACTTTTACATATTGCAAGAAGTATTCAACCTAGTTCCAAACCTTAATGTGGCTGAGTTGGTTGAGGCTTTTGCAAGTGAATGAATAAAATGGGAAAATTAAATATGGCTTCAGTTTTTAATTTTATTTCTTTGTCTTAATATTTTGCTTCTTCACATATATTCAATCCTTGCAGTGAAAACAAATGATATGATGTTGGTCATTTATCTTTAGTTGCATATTAAAAGTTTAGTAGCTTTACACAACTTAATTAACAAGGAGGTAAGCTTGCTTTCTTATATTCTGCTTTCTAGTTATTTTCTTTTTAGCGTTATTGTGCTTCTAAGTCAACATATTTTGCCAAAATGCTAAAATTTGTTATTGCTAATATCCATTTCGTCTAAAGGGACTCACAGTTTTTCCTTACATTATGATATTAGCTTCATACTCAATGAACTAAATTGTGAAACCTTGATGTTTGGAGAATTAAGTGGATCGACATAGTAATCAGGGGAAGCTTAGATGGCATAAGTGAGGTTGTCTTCTGTTTTGCCCACCTTTTTAAATGATGCAAGCCCCCTGTTGTCAACCATACAAGCTGTATGTTTTTCTCATTTCGTCTTTAGGTCATCTGTCTATAATATCAACATACTTATATGTTGAAGGGCCAAAAAAAGGTCCTCATTTGCATGAATTCTGAAATGTCAACTTTTGAGCTGATTTCAGATGCTTAAAAGAGCATGAGAAAGCAGAATACTCAAAGCCCATTGTTGTACCTACTACTGCTTGGGGCTAAACACAGAAATTTCATCTAACCTAGATTACGTCGACAAAGACTTTTTGTTGCCATCTCTATGGGGTTCTTGCAAATGTTAAGAATCTCACATTTTCTGGAAGGGGCAAGGCGAGGGAGGTTGATGGATTGACCTTAGATGCATTATTAGCATCTGTATTTCATCATATGATATTAATTCATCGTAATTTCCTTTTGAAAAGTTGTTACTTTCAGATTAAACGATCATGTTTATGCAAACAACTTGTGATGTGATAAAGAATGGCTGGATTTTTTAAAAACATGTTATTGAAAAAGATAGATTTCAACAACATAAACTTGCTTTTAGTTTTGCAGAAGATAATGATAGTTTAGTTAAAGACATACTCGAAGAGAAAAAAAAGAAATTACCGTCAAAATTATTCATTACTGTTGGTTAATAAGACGAACATAAGCAGGAAGATACATCTCCAATCTTTACTAAGAAAGTGTGTTAGTTTCATCAAGTAACCACCGCCACTCTATCAATATCTTTTAAAGTGTACACGCAAGGCCAGGAAAGTGAATCACAAGAGATCTACTTATTTTCAAACCGGTACAGTAGTCGACATAAAACGTTTTAAGGCACAACTCCATAGCTTTGTTGAATTTGATGCAGCATGAACTGGTTCTGAGCTTGTAATAGTATGTATACATGGCCCTTTACAAATTTAAAATTGTTATAAAGAATCTCTACTAGTAATTATTAAAAGATGCTTTAACTAATATGACAAGAACCACTAGAAACAATGATTATATAATTAGATCCTTAAAACTAGAGTAATTTGGATATGTGAATAGTACATATACGCTAAACATGTATGATAGAGTTATCGGTAGTATGAGTAATATATGGAACAGACAATGTGAAAAGGAACCATGACAGATAAGGAAAGGAAGTACATATTACTAAAGTCATATCGAAGCTGTCAGAGAAAAGAGTAAAGATATTTTAAAGAGAATTTGGATGACGTGCTTTCTATCGAGCCTTCAGGGCAACAGTAGCAGTAGAAACAAGCTAAAAGATTTGGAATAATTACCTTGTCCAAAGTTTTGTTTGATTCATTTCCTAGATTCGGAGATGTGATGCCCAAGTTTTTTTGTAATAGCTGGAAGATCTCTTATAAAACTTCTTACCCAAGTTATGAGAAGTTTGAGGAGAGGAGATATGAGTTGCAATAACAACATCAATAGATGGGACAGAATTTTCCATATAAAGTGTACTGATTTGACTTTCCACTATGATAGAGCTCCTTAATTACAGTGTTGAGATTAGGTAGAGATCCTCAACGAATGCCAAATATGTTGATGTTCATGAAGATTTGCATAGATAGCAGTAACAACAGAACTAGGCTAGCCAAGATCGCTAAGTGCTATTTGATCTCAGAGTTTTTACAATTCAAACATGTAAATATGAATTGTCTTTCTAGGATTTCGTTACATTCGATGAAGTTTTCTATATACGATTGACATCATAAAATTTCATACCCGTTGGGCAGTGTCAAAGCCTCGAAAATCGAGTTTGATTGTTTTAGTATATGTATTCTAAAACTATGTTAAGATTTAATGATTCATTCTATCCTAGGATCCCAGTAGTTTTGTGAATATGTCAATGTCTTCATCTTTCTTTTGGGTTAGTTTAGGTATTTCTTTAGTAAAAATATGCCAAAGAAGCCTCTCTTTAAAAAAACTACACATTTCTCAGCCCTCATATCATAGTTGGAACTATCAAAGATGATGTTGATAAGGCTAGGAATGTATTAGCGAAGTTCAAAGGCATCTATAGTGAAAGAAGACAATGAAAAGGGAGAAATTTTGTTTATAGAGTTGGAATTTGATTATTTTGACCTCCAACTCGAATTCAAATCGTCAAAGTTCTTTCATCGAAGAACTTTCGGAACTGATTTAGTTTGTAAAGGGATTGGAAGAAAACGAGTCAGATTGAGTGATTGGTCAATTCTTTTAAGATCAAACCGAATTGGTAGATCTGAATCAAAGAGAAGTTGATACTAACGCGTGGATAAATAAGATAGTGATATGTGGAAATTGACTGCTTCTAAATGGCATTTTATCTTTATCAAATAATTATATTTCTTGTTTTGATAAAGTCAAATAATTATATTTGATCCTTACATTATTCTTGTTTTTAATTTCTATAACCTTCAGTTATTCTCCTAATTCTATTTTATCATTTGATCATTTTGTACTTAGTTTGTTAGTTTTCCTACGTACAACTTAATTTTCTTTTATCAAAAATCTTATTTGAATTTATTTTTAAATGTTAAATATGAAAAGGAACCATATATGTTTTTCTAACGATTTTTATCTTTCATGAAGCTCAATATATTTGGTCAACCCAGTCTCTTCTTATGCTGTTGTGGCTACATTACATTTGGCTAAATGCACAACGCCACCATTTTTTAGGCCTGTCTCGACAAAGTACTTGCGTTTTCCATATTTTCTTTTTTATTTTCAAATTTTTATTTAATTCTTTTACATTTGTAAATTTTTCTTTAACCCTCCGTTAATTTTTATTATTTTTCTTAAAAATACTATTTGAAGTGTATTTCTGTCTCATACTCTATATCTATAATATTAAAACTAAAAAATTAAAAAAAACAAAATATAAAGTCGATAAAACATGTAATTATAAATAAGTAGTAAGGTCTGTAAGACGTGATTTGAATTTTCATAAGCTATTGTCATTTTGCCGACGTAGTTTCAAGGAGTTTCTTTTGAACCTATTTGAAGTTTGTTATTGACACTCTTTATGAGATTCACACTTGCAATTTCTTGGCAATAAATGGTTCTCATCTTTGCATGATTCAACAAATTGATTTATCCACGAGGACCATCTCTGATTTGTTTGATTCTTTTGGATAATCTTTGTTGAAGTTTGTCTCAATATGCAATTTCTATTTTTATTTTCTTTTTAAATAAAACAAAAACTTTAATTGTTAATATCATCATAATTTCACTGTTATTAATAGGTTACTTACAATGCTAGCCCAAATTTTAAAAGAGGCGCTAAAATACTCTAACTTTCAATTTTTTAACAAAAATAGTCTGATATTAATATTTATGTTAATATAAATGACGTGAAGAGCTATATTATATTAGTATTTTTACTGTATGACTGCTACATATTGTATTTGTGGCACGTATGAGTTTTATTATTTAATAAATTAAAAATATTAAACACCATAAAAATAATTATAAAGTAAAACATAAGAAAAAGTGTAATTATTTTAGAGTTGTTGACATTTTTAATTCATTAAATAATAAAATTTACATATGACACAAATACAATATCTAATAGTCACATGATAAAAATATTAATCTGACGTGACTCACGACTTTATCCACATTAATATAGAACTTAATGTTAGAATGTTTTTGCTAAACAATTAAATTTTAAAATATTTTAACGTTATTTTTAAAGTTCATACTAGTATTGTAAAATTAAGTAAAGTTTATAGTTTTATTTTTTAAGATTAATCCTTATTGTTAATAGTTAAATTTTAATTAGAATTTTAAAATAAAATAATTTTATAAACTAATTAAGTGGGAAATTAATATTTTAATCTCTTACACAATATTATGAATAAATTTTTTTCATGTTATTAAAATAAATAATTAAATGAGGAAAATTATAAGATTTTAGTTATAAACTAATATGTATTTTGTTAATATAAATTTAAGTTATTAAGATTAATGTAATTATTTAGAATTAAATATTTGATATTTAAAATTTTATTTCACAAATAATTATTTTAAATTTTTGAGATTTATTTATTTTTAGATAAAACATATTCATTAAATAATTATCAAAAAGTAAAATATTTTTAGTTTTTCAAGAATTAATTAAAGAATTAAATTATATTAGTCATTTTTTATTAACAAATAATACTAGAAATTAAAAAATACATATTTAGTTAAGACTAAATCATATTATGAAAAAAAAACACAACAAACAAAACATAGTTTTATGTTAATTATAAAAATTAGAAGAAACAAAAATTAAATTAAATATTTTTAACTGAATTAAAAAATGAAAACAAAGTTAAAATTTTGAAATAAAAGTAAACAGGCCTTAATTAAATAAATATTGAAATGTAAATTTTTATTCTTCTTTTTTTGTGCGTAAATCTGAAACCGTAGTTCAAGACTTTATACAAATGTTCATATTGAAATTTAAAAGAATAAAATTAAAACTGAATGTGAATATGAATCTGATCTTGAATTGACGTTAAATCATGTACACTTTTTTAGGTCCATCAGGATTGAACCGTATTCTCATTTAATTTTTTGCAACAATGTCAAAACAAATGCTAATTCATACACATTGACATTGTTATAATATGAACAAAAAATAAACTATACATGTTGATGTTAGCATAATAATATAATTTCTCTATTCATTTGGAATCTATAGTTAAGGGCTTCAAACACACTTTTGGTATACAGCTTCGAGACAAACGATATGCCGTTTCCACCGAAGCCTCTGAACAACGAAACTCTAATTGTCAATTACACACCTTCATGGCAATCGGTATACAGCTTCCAGACAAAGGATTTGCCGTTCACACAGATGCCTCTTAACGATACTCTAATTGTCAATTACACCTTCATGTCAATAACCTGTGTCAATAGATTCCAATTACTTAGCTACGAAGTAGTTATAATAACATTTTTGGATTAAAGTAGGCTTATTAAACAAATAGAAACAATTACCTGTAAACCCGATAGGAAAGAGATTGGTTAGGCAGATGGAAAACAAAACTTTGATGTGTGTGTCGTGGTCAGATGTCATAAATTTCCCCTCTCTTCCTGAACAAACTTTTGATATCTTGGAAATCCTTTCTTATAAGCTGAAATCTGCAACAAGGGAAAAACAAAAAAGTCACCAACTCGTTAGGTTTGATTTTCATTAATTTTTAGTTCTTCAGATGGATCCAGTTTTCGATAGTATTTGTAATTGTGCATGTTTTGGTCGATTGCTATCATTACCATCACCTACTTCTTGACGCCTACGAAAAGTCGCCTATTTTTGACTATGAACTGCTACCCTTGGACAACAAGCAGCCAGCCTCTAGATGGATTGACTTTAACTACCAGCCTCTAGATGGATTGACTTTGACTTGAATATCAACATTACATTCTCAACTTCCAAGCTAATGTCAAGAACGTCAGACAACTTGGGACACAATGCTTAAATGATAAATAGCGATTAAAACATTTATTACATAAAAATTCTCAGAATACAGATGGAAAAAGAATATAACCGATTTGGGTTGGCAAAAGAATATAAACGATTTGGGTTGGTAGTCCCATATTGTATTAATTGTTAGTTAATTCTATCAACAACTAATTTATAATTAGCTGTTTACGTGTAAAATAATTGACGAGGATATGACTTTAAAAAAAAAATAAGGAGATGAGTTTTATATCTTATTTTTTTAATATTCTCATAAGAATTTAAATTTTAAATATTTAATTTCACAAAAATTAAGCTTATAATGTTAATAAAAATATAGAACATATAAGAGCATTTTCAAAAATATTGGATTAAGTGTAATATGTCACTTCAACCAGCTGATTACTAAACAAAATTATCAGCTAAATATTACTCAATATGTCAAAAAATAGTTGATCAGTGGTTTATCAAACAAATCCTATGTAAAAAAGATTGGAAATGTCACCAATTGAAAGAATAAGGTTAAACAACTTGGTTTCGCCCATTATCATCCATTCCTGGTTTATTTTGTTGTTTACGCAGAACCGAACGTGGGGCTCCACTTGAGCAAAGTTGATCTAAACAATGGAAAGACAAGATCTCCATGAAGATATGAAAGGCCAGCCCAAAACGAGGAAGGCTAATGGGAAAAATATTACTTGTATCACTAGACTGCCTAAAAGTCGAAATTACCATCAAAAACACTTTTCCTCAACTTATCCGAACAGTTTCTTAAGGACTGTCTATCATTGAATTGCAAGGCACTAGGCCGAGACAACTTAGGTTGGGATCCCCGGCCCCTATCAACAGTTGTAACTTGTAAGAAACAATCAATATAGAATCTAATTCCGCACACTTCATCCTCAAGACAGAAAAAAACAGGAAACTTACAGCCTCGATGTCAATTTTGTAGACCCAAAGCTTTCTTCTCTCTCGGCAACTTGTTCTATATGCAACCACAACATGACCGATTGCCAGAACCAGGGAGCAAACGAACAGGGCTATTTCCGGTGTCCGGAGATATCCTCCTCCGTCGACACTCGGAGCAGTAAACACGAACGACGCCTTAAACGAAACATAGATTAATGACAAAACCGAACAGAGAGTTGTGATCCCCAAGTATGGTCCGTTTGACAACCTTGGCCCATCGCAGAAGCTATATATACCTACACAAAAAAGTAACAAAACCAATAGCACTTAGTACAGGTGATTTAACTGAAATAAGACTGAAGCTTGATCGAATTTCATTATTCAAATGCACTTACAAATGATAATAGCTGATCTCATAACAGATATGAGAGGGATGTCAATAAGAGAATATCTGAAATCGTAGTTGGAGAAGTGAGAGGAGAGGCTTCGTAGAGAGAGAGACGCGGAGAGGAGGGAAACTGGAAGGACAGTATCGGCTATGGCGAGAAAAACAGGGGCAGAGAAAACAAGGAAAGAAATGAACATGGTGAACAAGAAAAACAGAGTCTTGACACCTCTCAAAACTCTCTTCAACCGCTCTTCTTTGGTGAAAGTGAAACCCATTTCTGCTTTGATTCTCTCTGTAGACTTTCCTGGCTGGTTTTTGGTTTCCGAGTCTAAGATATGTACAGAGGTAGACTCAATAGAAGACACGGGCTCTTGCGCGAGGAAAGAGCTTAAAACGCATTGAAACTTAAGCCATCTTTGAACAACTTATTGAAGAAGAAATTGAAATCAATATAGAAAAGGAAAAAGCCATGGAAGGTGCAACGCAAGCCAATCAAGTTCAATGTTTTGACTGGACTTGTCCACTGGTAAGAGAGAGATGACAAGGACTCAAAGCTTCACACGCGGAGGTTACACGTCACGTCAATTTACTCCTTAGGAGCAGAAACCATGACCAATAACTAACCTACCTCCGTCGCCTCGTAATACACAATTAATTAGCAAATTACTTTTTGATTTTGTATTATGCTACAATAATACTAACCATAACGTAACAGAAACAAAAAAATAACAGCTTATTATTAATAGGATTTGTTTGTTTTCGTAGTACTCTAATGATAATGTAAAATGGTAGAGTATCTTTTGCCTTGGTTTTCTAGGAGTAAGTGCATTGTTTTAACATACCTCTGCTAAAATCCAATCTGACGAGCATGGTTGACCTGACCCATTTGGGTGTCATGTGGCCTGGCCCTGGTCACATGCAAGAGTTCATCTTTAATAAGGTGCTTATTCAGTCTGGAATTCATCTTGAATGCTGCAATTACATTAAATACTTGATAGTTGCTCTTATATATTAAAATAAGTAGGAGGAAAGATTCATAGGTTGATATACCGATTCTAGATCCTTTGTCCAGTTTTTATGGTGTCTTATTGTGTTCTGTAAATCTTAGCCATTCATTTATGCGAGCTCCACGTTTATTTATATGGAGCCTACACGAAAATCACATAAATAAATGACTGAAATTTACTGAACACAATAAGATACCATAAAACTGAACGGAGGATTTTGTTCACGATACACCCACATGCTACAGTTACAGTTGGGGAGGAATGCCTGTTAGCGGAGAAAATCCCAAAGACGCCTCTAATTAATTTGCTCGCTTCCCACTACAACAAATATATATATACGTAAGACAAATAGTGGTCTGCCTGTCTGTAGAATCCTTTCCAACTGCTACTTCGTCCTATTCTATCCTTTCACTTTCCAAGTAGAGTTTCTCCCATTATACATAAAATAAAGACAAGATACGATTAATAAAATTAACATTTTCAAGAACATCTCCATTCCATCAATGTATTGCTTTACCCTAATGTGAGGATCAATATTACCTTAACTCTGATTTCTTTATCGATGCTATCATCTCTCTCTCTCTTTCTTTCTTTTTAACCTGTGGAGATACATGTTTTGCAATTTGTCTTTACAAATCCATAAAAGAAAATAAAGATGACATGATCATTCATCTCCTGAGCATATCATTTATGCACAATATAAAGATATGTATCGTCAAGTACAAACAATATAGATTATGGACTCTTATCTTGTTATTGCTTTTTGGCACCAAACCACGTAAGAACCAGATAAGTTCATTGTTCAATTTCCAGTTGTAAACATAAGGTCTCTTTCTCTCTCTTGCCTAATCGCACTGCGTAACAGTACTAAGGTTGACGGACGGACCCTAATTCGCTTTATTTTAACTTTTTTGTCTTTGTGGAGTTGTGTGGCAGCCATGTTGAATCAAATAAAAATATAGTTAGTCGGGTCGGCTGGACCGGTCTTGACCGGCTTAACTTTGGGCCTGGATATCGACGGCCCAATGATCACAGCCCATTCGATCCATCGGGTGTTTGACTCACATGCAAACGCTACGATTTACGTAAAGACCTAAACCTAATGGCAATCTCAGGTATATAAGGCATAATTCTACCGTAACTCAGGTATGATAAATCAACCCTACTTTTCTCTGTTTACGGCAATCAAAACCCTACAAGAAAACTGACTTGAGCGTCAGAGGGGCCTTCTGAGAATTAACTCCCGGCGCACATTTATCTGTTTTGCAGGTATCTCATAGCCAGAATTACTTAGGCTATGGATCAGAATAATGATGATCAACTTCAGTAGAATCTGGTTGAACCAATAGTTAAGAAAAAATTGGGGATTTTGTTGACATTATAGCTACTTTTCTCGTGAGATATAATTCGACACCCAATAGTCCAAGGGAAATGAACACTTGGAGCCGCCTTCAGCCGTCACCTTGGAGTTGATCTATATAGCAGACATTTTGGATACACGATTTGCACCGGGTCAAACGATTCCCAACTGTATTCTGAATGTAACTTCTCGTGTCACGTGCAGCTGCAGTTTCGGAAATAAGCATAAATTAAGCATTGATTCTGTTCTATGCACCGCATACTTTCCTGGATTTCAAATAAAGTCAGAGATATTCTACCGAACCCGAGTTGTTTGTCCTTGACCGTGGCCTTCTTGTCTTTTTTACTTAGGGAGAGATATTCTTGGCCAGCTTATGAGGTAATTGGTGGAAGGGAGAATCCAGAAATTTTTTTAAGTTGGGATAAAATTTTAATTATAGCAAAATTTTATTTTTTTATATCATCAAAATTTTAAATAATAATTTTTAAAAGTAAAATTTTTTGGAGGCAGTGGGGGCAAGTGGGGGGCTCCGCCACTGATTGGTCTTATTTGGTAATCAGTTAATTATACTAGCTGATTTAACTAGTAGATTGTATTAGCTATTTGTCATTTGATGTTTGGTAAAATTAGTTGTTTAGTATTAACTGTTTATGTGTAAAATAACTTATAAGGACATGACTTAAAAAAATATAAGGGTACGAATATTATATATCTTATTATTTCATAGAATATTCTTATACAAAATTAAGTTTATAACTCTAATAAAAAATATAAAACATATAAATTATTATTTATAAATAAAGAGACTTTCTAAATAAATTAAATAATAATTCGCTAAACAAATAAAATTAAGAATGTAATTTATCTTAATAAAACTAAAATAACTAAATTTAATTAAGAAACAACTTTCTTAATTATTTAAGAAAATATTTTTCTTAATTAATTCTAATTTTAGAAACTACCTTTCCAAAATTAATTAAGAATCAATATAATTATTAATCTTAATCAAATTAAGAAAAATAATTATGATAATTTTGGAATTGATTTGATGATTACTATAATTTAATAATTCAAAATCTTGAAAAATTAAATTAACTTCTAAAACATTCCTAATAAAATTAACCCTTGAAAATAATTTTTAAACAATTAGAAACACCTTTTCAAAATTATTAGGGATTTAAACTTGCTTAACTTCAATTAAACTCATTTAATTGGAATTAAGTATTTAAAATATCAAAAACAAACAAAACCTTCTTCTTTTTCACCGCACATCTTCTTATGTTTATGTACTATTCATTGATGGGACAAATTAACAAGTGATCCATGTCCACTATTCATCTCTACCTAACTGCTTCCCACGTTTTTGTTTCCATTATAGCCAATCTCAACCGCCATCCTTCTGCCTCACATTATCTCACTGTTATTGCTTCTCTACATCTCTGATGTTGCTAGCCGCAGGTTTATCACTCACCAACGCCAGCAAACAACACCCAAATGCAGACATAACTCCAACCAAGTTTTAAATCATGCATAGAGGGTTTCCAAAATAGCATATTAGGCAACACAGAAAACGGCATAAAAAATCTGATTAAAGAAGGAAAGGGAATAGCTTTTTCTGCCGCAACTGGCTACCACACTTCACACACGGTCATTCAGAAAAAACAGCTGTGGGTATTCTTGAAGGCACATTCGACAGTTTTGATCAGCTGAAACCAAAACGCTGGTCCTCCTGAGCTTTTTGAAAATCAGCTGATTGGGTTCAATCAGCTAACCCAATCAGCTGATTACCAAACACAATAAATAGTTGTTTAACATAGTCAATCAGCTAAATGGAGCTATTGACTGTTAACTAGTAGCTTATACCTTATAACTAACCGATTTGATTGTAATAAACTGACAATTACTTAAAGACATTCTTTATCTTGTACATGTTTAAATATATATGATAAAATTGATAGGATAATTATAATAAAATTATAATTATGATATTTGTATTATATATTATTTCTAAATTATTTCTAGTCATTGTCCTATTAAGACTAAACATTAATAGATCATAAAAAGACTAGTACACATTTTTTTTTATGAAGGAAGTAGTCGATCTCATAATTAGCTAATGCATGAAAATACTTAAATAAATGTGTGAGCATTTGTTAGAGACCAAGTTCACTGGACAAACCTGGTATGAGAAATCCATTTAGAACATTACTTCTATATCTATGCAAATTCTCATTGTGATGATTGTATAAGTGATCATTTGACTTGGGCTCTTCAAAGTTATTTTATATAGGGATTGCTACGTTTCAATAATACTTATGATCAAATTAATCATGGGTTGTTCAGTCAGTAGTTATTGGATGTAGCATCAACTATATGAAGGTAATTGAGTGATAAAGATATGATTCATCACGCTAAAGTAATTAGGAAGAATATTTTGTTTTCCTTGATTAATATTGATTCGAGAAATCTTTAGTCAAGCTGGAATGACATTTTATAAATACTTTACAAATGTTATTAATTGAATCAATAGTTAATGACCACTACAAGTAAATTACCAATTATTAACTGAAATTGAATTTCCGACAATAAAATTGTTGAAAAATGATTTTTTTTTGTGATAGACAAAATATCCGTCGATAAAGGTGGAGGAAAATTATCTCTGAGATTTTGCCAATAGAATATAGCGACGAAATAGTAAAGTCCGTCGTAAAAATAGGCGGCAATGGTTGACGGGAAAAATAAGCATCAGTAAATAATGAACGAAAGCATTTTTCGTCGGTAAATTACTGATGAAAAAAGCATTTTAATTTTTATTCAAATGAAACCGAAATCATTTGGTGTTAAACCAAACAATGTCATTTTGGTTTCAACTTAAACCTACCCAAATATCCCCTCCCTCCCCTGCGTCATTTTTCCTTCTTGTTTTGTTCTTTATCGCCATCGGTCATCTCTCTAGAAATCATCGTCCATCGTCCATCATCCTTTGCTCTCGTCCATCGTCCATCGTCTTTATTTAAGTAGAGGCTAGTCATCCATGGTGCTTTGCTCTTAGGTTTAATTTGTCTGCGAAAAATTTCATTGTTAAATGTTTATATATATGAACGTCGGTTTTGTTTTGATATAATGTGGGTATTCTGCATTTTTTAAACAGTGGTTGGTTCATTTGTTGTTTGAACGTGTTAGTTAAATTTTTTTTTCTAACAGGAGGTAAATATCATTAAAATAGAGAAAATTATGTCAAAATTTTTATAAATTGTAGTTCACTTATAATAATTTATTCTCATGCAGGAAAAGTCTATGGGCAAAAAGCATACACATCCCAGCTCTTTTTGCACACTCACACTAAGAAGTATGATGGTGTGACCTTCGTCAACACCTGATGTAGACAACTTCATATATGTAAAATCTATACTTTAATATTAATTCTTTAAAAGTATCACTTATTAACATAAACAATTATAATGATAGGACCAAATACAAGAAAGCATTGAACGACAGTCCCAGAACTTCGAAATTGTTGATGAGAGTCAAGTATATCTTGATGCAGTGGATAGTAGGGACCGTTGTGGAAGGAATTTTAGCTTAAGTTCATATGTGAATATATGTTATTTACAATCCTCTACATTCACTACAACTCGATCTAGTAGGTGGTCTGCATCAAATGAGAGAGTCCTCCTACTTGATAGCAAGGTAGAGATGTTGGCAACTCAGTTGCAACAGTCGATGGAGTATATAGCCTAACTCCTTAATGAGATGGATCAATTGAAGGAGAGGGATAATACCTTATCGCAGCAGTTAGAGCATCCGCCTTCACCACCTATTTTGCTATACTTAAGTTTTTGTATAAATTCTTAATTTACAGTTAATTACAATAATTACTTATTCTTGTACATTTTATTTTTTATTATATTAACAATCAGGATAATGCTTACATTAAATTTATCAATCAATGCAATATTATTTATAGAAATTAAATATACAAAAAAACATAAGATTATGAACAGAAAACTTGGGTTAGAAGTGAGAAATGGAAGTAGAAATTCATCAAAGTTAAATTTTCCGACTGAACTATAATATTCCGTTGCTAATTGGCGACGATAACTTCATTACCGATGGAAAATATCATTTCATCGCTAATTAGCGATAGAATAAATAAATCCGCCCATAAGTTACCAATGAAATATATCACTCCGTCAGTAAAAATTTAACAACGGTTAATGTTTCCATCGGTAAATTTAGCGACAGAAACATATATATCTGTCGGTAACTTTAGCGATGAACATACAATTTATCGTCGACAAATTCACCGACAGAATATTGGAATTCTGTCTGCAAAGTAGCAACAGAATTTTATAAATCCATATGTAAATTTTCTTTAACTTATAGACAGAAATCCAAAATTTTGTCGCTAATGGTACCGACGGATACATAAGCTGCCATCGTTAAATTTACCAATGGCTATTTCTCGGACGTTTCTTTTATAGGTAATTTCCGTCGCCAGGAAAAGCTTTATTTTTTGTCGATAATTTTCGTCGCAAAAACCTTTTTTCTTGTAGTGTCAAACTATTAATTTGGAAGGATGGAAAAGAGTACAATGATACTAAGGAAGTTTAGAGTAAACCTAATACAACAACATATTTGTTGAAAATACCAAATTAAAGAGCAAGGATGTAAGGCTTTTTCTCACTTTTTACTGGAACTCCATTTTATGACAACACTTCCAAACTAATGTAGTACTATGGAGATGTATTCATTTGGCTAGTTTACAAAGGGATTAAAATACATTGGCAATAAGAAGATGTTATTGGAAGTGATAAAAAAAATTTGGCTTATGTTTTCCAATAAATAATTAATACTAATCAAAAGTCACAACAATAATAAATAAAATAAAATAAGTTCACAATACAAAAAGACATAAGAATTTATATGAACATTTGATGGGAGAAAAAATTACAAGATTGATTATAAACGGTGTCAAAACTTTCACTAACCAATAACAAACAAGTGGATACAATAATTATTCTTCCCAACCTTAATTAAAGGTAAATATAATTATTATGGATGAACCTTAATTCAATAATTTCGAATAATCATTATCAAAAGGGGTGGTAAGTGCAAATTTCTTATATAAAGAGGAATATTAAAAAAATTGACCATCGGATGTGAAAAGATAAGTTCTAACAATAACATACTAAAATTGTATATGATTAGAGGTTATTTGGTTATCAACCAAAGTAAGAAAAAAATTCTACATTTTTTTAATCTTTTCTTCACTCTATAGTTCAATGCTCTCTTCTCTCTCTATTATAGCTCATAAACTGCAAGAAAATTTCCATCCACATATTCACACTTTATCATTATAGCTCATAAGCTGCAAGAAAATTTCCATCCACTTATTCACACTTTATCATCCTCATTTTTCCTTTAAATGGAGTACTTTAAGTACAGGTAAAATGGGTAATTCAAATCTCGTACTATATAAATATCATACAAGATAATCTCACATACTAAAATCCATGAAATTAGTCCAAAATAAAATATAGAATTTCCTTCAAATAGGAGGAATAATTAATATAGCTTCCCCTTACTTTTATTTACGGTGTTTAACTAAGCTCATTTTCTTTTGGTAAATAATAAGCTTATCTTTTGACAAGATCTTCATTAATATATCTGACTCATTAAGATTAGTGTGATCTTTATAAGTTCAAATAACTTGTCATCTACCGCTTCTCAAATCCAATGATACTCCTTGAATATGTTTGGTTTGAAAGCTGTAAACATTGTTCTTGGTAGGGGGATCGTACTCTGACTATTACAGTGGTTACAAATTTCTCTTGGTTCAAACTTAAATCTTTGAAAAAATCTCTCATCTATACTAATTCCTTACCAACTTTAAAAACTATTATGTAGTGGGATTTAGTAGTCAATATATTAACATACTTTTGCAACCTTTATTGCCAGTAATACATACCACAACAAACTAAACTATAAGCAATTATCTAATTTGTCAAAAATGTCACATATAGTTATTGATGATGTTTCTATTTTATTGCATGAAGCATCATCAATTTCCTTTGGTGATAGCTCCCCTTATAAATATCAAGTACTTGGAAGTAGAATTGAATTAATATTCCTTGACATATCAGCATCTGGATAATCATCTAACATAGGTAGTCTAGGACTAAAACATAAACACACTCTAGAAGTACCTCTAAGACGTTTGAAAAGCTATTTCAGTCCTTCCTAATAATCCTTTTCAATATTACTTGTGAATCTACTAATAATCCCAAAATTCTGAGTTATATCCATCCTAGTGTATACTATGACATACATCAAGCTTTCCATGGTGGATGCATAGGGCACCTTCATCTCTTTCTTTACTTCATCACTTGTAGGACACTGACCAAAACTCAATTTTATATGGCTTACAAGTGGACAACTCACGTGTTTACCTTTGTTTACGTTGAACTTTTACAACACAATCTTGACATATCTTTCTTATGATAGCCATAACTATTGCCCAAAATTTACTTTGCAAGGCCAAGGTCCTTCATTATAAATGACTTATTTAATACACTCTTCAAGTTAGCGATCTTTTTAGTATCAGAACTCATAATCAACATTGTCATTAAGATATAATAAGAAAATAAGAAAATTACTCTCTACATAGTTCTTGACAGGTGCAAAATGATCTACATAAGTCTTGTAAAACCCATAGTCTAATATAAAAGACTCTAACTTCTTATACCGTTGTTGAGGTGCTTGATTTAAGCCTTCCAAGCTCTTTTTTAAACAATACATTAGGTTCTTATTCTCTTGACCTCAAAGCTTTCAGGTTGTTTTATATAAATTTTCTCCTCTAAATCATTATAGGTGATTGTTGTTTTTCATTTCAATTTGTTATATTTCCAACTCCATACTAACAACTAAGCCAATAATAAACTAAATTAAAGCATCTTCACAACTAGAGAGCAAAGTCAATACCTTTATTTTAGTCAAAACCTTTTATAATAATCTTTGCATTGTACCTAGGTGTTGAACCATCTCCTCCAATCTTCAATTTAAACACTAACTTATTCTTGAGTTCTTTCTTTCCTTTAAGCAACTTTATCAAGTCATAAGCGTGGTTCTTATGCAAAGATTTCATCTTTTCTTACATTGCATTGTATCACTCCTTGCTATACACATATGATGTAACATCCCGATATCCATGTTAAGGCTAGAATAGTAAATTAAGAAAAATTTATGTGAAATTAGGAAAATGCACGTCGTGCAGAAGTTAATTGTGACATACATATTTATCTTTGCACATTCATATGATTGTACATGCATTTGTTGGCATTTTCGGGTAAATTGGTTTATAAATGAAAATTGTGGATTTAATTGGAGTGTATTAAATGTGATGTGGCAATTTTTGTACATTTTGGGTATTTTGCAATTTTTGGTGAATTATTTTGAGCTGAAAATTGATGTGGTGATAATAGTGATTATTTCAAAATTTTTAGTGAATTATGGATTAATTATCTTGAAAATTAAATTTGGTATGTATTAGAGTTTATTCCGCATTTTTGGAGACATTTTGGATATTTTGAAAATTTTGGTGAATTATTTTTAGCCGAAAATTTATTTGGAAAGTCGTATTATTATTTCGGATTTTTGGTGATTTTTTTAATTTTCGAAAATTTGGGGGTTTAAAAAAAGAAAAAAAAAGAGGCAAATGGGAAGGTGAAACATGGCCCACATGCATGGGTGCCATGTGTCATTGAAGTGTTAACCCATGTGGTTGGTGTCTTTTCCCCCCATTCTCTCATTGCTCCACCGAAAACACCACTTGGAAACTCCTTTCTTTGTTCTACTCACCCATCACCAAAACTACTTCTATGCATGTTTTCTTTTGTATAACTCTCAACTCCTAAAGAACTAGCTGAAGAC
>JAOSBP010000206.1:37618573-37636871 GCA_027563825.1 Erythroxylum mucronatum
ACAATTTGACCCTCAAATCACATTAATTCAAAACAAGTACTCTTGGGTCAAATTAAGCACAATATCCAACAAAAGGAACCAAAAAGTATAACAAAATTCATGAAAATGTCAATAAATAATATAGCAAACTTGGGTTCAATTATAGGTTCTTGATGATATTGACCACTTGAATTAATACTTAATTCAAGCAAGTCATGAGCAGTATCTAGTAACACATCATGACTCCCAATTGACCGGAAAGTCATTGGTTTGACTACAAACCCTTCCATAGATAATGTTCCCGTGTAATTCATCCTTTCATCATTTATAGCCCACTTAGTTCAGAGTATGGTTAAAGTGTCAACTCCCACTAGATTGACTGCATCACATCTAGCCTAAGTGATGTTAGTTATTGTCCCCAAGGCTCATTACTTAATTAGATATATCACTAAAGACTATCTTCAAGACATTTACACTCTAGCCAAAGATTCCCGAGTAATGACCCTGACAAGAGGTCATGGGTATCATCTCTTTCCACCAGGAGTGGTAAAATTACCTTCGAATACTTCAAGTTGTACCTAATCACCACCCTATGAGTAATCTCTAAGAGGCAACGAGGAATGGAGTCAAAGCATAGGATTAGTATCCAAAATATCCTTGAGTACCTCAAGTTTGAGGATATTTGCACTAATGCTCTGATGAAACTATCATTGACACTAGAATAGATTATCCATATGATTGTCTTATGGCAGGTCATCCAATATACTTACTACTCGTAGCAAGCATCTACATGTTAACTCTAGACAACTCATGCTTATAGCTTATGAGATCTATTGCTTGATCTAATCAAGGAGTATAGCATGTGCTAGTTTGTCTGGATTAATAATGTCCTGTCTCATTAATCTTATGACTATGAATAATTTAGATTCTAACATAATTATACATGATAGGAATCTCATAATCGTTATCTCATCATGATTTCCTTCATGCTATGTAATGTATCAAGGACTTCATTAACTTGATTTAAGATCACTATCAATTCATAAAGAACATGAACATCAAATTAACAAAAAAGCCTTTTTATTAATCAAAAAGATTTGTACAATAAGTACTTAAGGTGATTGCCTTTAGAGCACTTCTCCAATAACCTCCCACTTGCACTAAAGCCAATCACCTTTGTATTTAATACAATAAGCAAGCATATGAGATTCATATCTCTTTTGAGGAATCGGTTTAGTCAAAGGATCAACAATATCTGTGGGCACTCTCTTTATCTTGAGATCATTTCTTCCAATGATTTCTTTAATCAAATGGTATCGCTTGAGTACATGTTTGGATTTCTAATGAGACCTTGGTTCCTTTGCTTGCACTATGGCACCATTGTTATCACAATATAACTGTATTGGGTCAACAATGTTAGGAACCACTCCAAGTTTCATGATGAACTTCTTGATCCAAACTGCTTCCTTTGCGGCTTTTGAAGCGGCAATGTATTCTGCTTCAGTTGTTGAATATGCAATTGTCTTTTGTTTGGAACTCTTCCAACTAACTGCTCTACCATTCAGTGCAAAACTATATCCTGACTGGGATCTAGAGTCATCCCTGTCAGATTGGAAACTGGCATTTGTATACCCGCTCACAACAAGATCTCCTTCTCCATATACTAAGAATACATCCTTAGTTCTTCTCAAGTACTTAAGGATATTTTTGACAACCACCCAATAACCCTCTCCTGGATCTGACTGATATATTCTCGAAACACTTAGAGCATATGATACATCGGGTCTCGTACATAACATAATAAACATGATTGATCCTATAGTCAAAGCATAAAGGATCAAATTCATGTGAGTCCTCTCATCTTGTGTCTTTGGATACATAGATTTTAAGAGTGTAATCCTATGCGTCATAGGAAGATAATCCCTCTTGGACTGCCCCTTGCTAAACCTCTTTAGCATCTTGTCTATGTATCTAGATTGAGAAAGACCAAGCAACTTTTTAGATTTATATCTATAGATTCTTATACCCAAAATATAAGTTGCTTCTCTAAGGTCTTTCATGGAGAAATTCTTGGACAACCAAATCTTGACTGATTATAAAGCTGAGACATCGTTTCCTATTAGTAGTATGTTATCTATATACAACACAAGGAATATGATTGCATGCCTACTAACCTTCTTATACACATAAGGTTCATCAGGATTTTGTGAGAAACCAAACTCATTGATTGTCTCATCAAATTGGATATTCCAACTCCTGACTGCTTGCTTCAATCCATAAATGAATTTTTAAACCTTGCATACCTTTTTGCTATCATTAGATATGAAACTTTGTGTCATATACACATCCTCGATTAGGTTTCCATTAAGGAAAATTGTTTTTCATATCCATTTGTCATATCTCATAATCATAATGAGCAACAATGGCCAGTAGTATCATAATAGATTTAAGCATGGCTACCGGACTAAATGTTTTTCCATAGTCAACTCCTTGTCTTTGATGATAACCTTTCATTACAAACCTAGCTTTATAGGTAACTACATTACCCTCCATGTTGGTTTTCTTCTTGAAAACTCATTTTCACCCTATGGGTTTTATCCTTTCAGGTGGGTCAACCAAAGTCCATACTTGGTTTTCATACATGGAATCCATTTCGGATTTCATAGCTTGAAGCCATTTTTAATATTATGAACTCTTCAGAACTTCTTCATATGTAATGGGCCCATCGTCTTCTATGAGCATTACTTTATTATGTTCACTTATGAGAAATCTATATCTCTCTGGAACATGACTATCCTACTTGATTTACGAACTTCTTGTGTGTCAGAAGATTGAGCTATTGTTTCAAGATTATGAACAACAGTCTCAGGTTCAGGTTGTTAATCTGTGTCTGTTTGAGCATCTTGAACTTCCATATGTTCAATTTTGCTCCAACTGTCTTCTTTTAGAAGAAACTCTTTCTCTAAAAAGGCAATATTCTTTGAAACAATCACCTTTTGTTCCAAAATATTGTAGAACTGAAACAGACACTTGTCAAATTTAGCTTTTAGCTTATTTGACTGAATCTGCTTCACATAAACTGGACAACCTAAACTTTCCTGTGAGAAAGATAGGGTTTCTTATTAGTCCACATCTCATATGGAGTAACATCAACTAACTTTGAAGGGACTTTATTTAACACATAAATAGCAGTCTTGAGTGCGTATCCCCAAAAGGATTTTAACAGATGTGCTAAGCCCATCATTGACCTCACTATGTCCAACAAGGTTCAGTTTCTCCTTTCTGCCACACCATTGTTTACGGCATGTAAGGTGGAGCCCATTGGGATATTATCTCATTATTTATGAGATAACTTAAAAACTCTTGGCTTAAGTATTCACCACCTCGATCTAATCGAAGTGTTTTAATACTACTGCCCAGCTGTTTCTTTACTTCATTTATGAATTCTTTGAGCTTTTCAAATGCCTCATATTTGTTTCTCATTAGATACAAATACCCATATCGTGAATAATCATCGATGAAGATAATGAAGTATATGAAACCACCTTTGGTATGTATGAACATCAGACCACATACATCTGAATGTATTAAATCTAATAACCCAGTAGTATGTTCACCCTTTCCCTTAAAAGGTAACTTTGTCATCTTGCCTAATAAGCAAGAATCTCATGTGTCATATGATTTATAATCAAATGACCTTAAACTACCAAACTTCTATAGTTTAGTCATGCGTCTCTCACTTATATGGCTAAGGTGAAAATGCCATAAGTAAGATGATTTCACATTATCTTGTTTTTATCTTTTATTGTCATTGGTATTTAAAACTAGATTAGACATATCTAATATTTATATTCCATTGCATAACGTACCCATAACATAAAGCATTCCATTTAAACTAATAAAACAACCATTATTACTAAATTTTAAAAGGAAACCAACTTTATTAAGACTAGAAACTGAAATAATATTCTTAGTCAATACAGGTACTTAAAAATAATTATTCAATTCTATTACAATCCCACTAGGGAGTGTCAATAAATAAGTTCCTACTACTAATGCAGCAACTCTTGCTCAATTACCCACACACGAGTCCGACTCTCCCTTATTGAGTTATCTACTGTTCCTAAGGCCCTGCATATCAGTACATATGTGTGAGCCACAACTAGTATCCAATACCCTTATTTTATTATTAGAAACAGTATTAATATCAATAATAAACATACCTGAAGTAGATGGGCCATCTAATGCCTTCTTCTGCTTCAGTGACTCCAGATAGACCTTACAGTTCCTCTTCCAAAGACCTTCCTTGCCACAGTGGATGCATGTTCCCTTAGGAGCAGTCTCCTTAGATTTCTTCTTGGCGACACCTCCCTTAGGCCTTGTGGACTTCTTCTTCTTTTTGTTCTTCCTCCTCAAACTAGAAGAGTCCACCAACATCATAGCCTTACTGTCTTTGCAGATAAATGGATCAACTGTTTTGAGCAAGTTGATCAACTCAGGAATCATTGCAGATATGTAGTTCATCCAATAGTTAAGTAAAAATTGTGAATAACTATCAATCAAACCAGTTATAATTAAGTCTATACTTAATTTATGATTCATCAAAAAACCTAAGGAGGCCAACCTCTCAATATAGTCATTCATCTTTAGTGCATATTGCACTAGAGATGTCCCTTTAGCTATCTTAGAGTGAAAGAGCAACCTCGAGGTCTCGAACCTTTTGGACCTAGCTTGCTCATTAAATAACTCCCTTAGATGATAGATTATGGAATGAGCATCTATAGCCTGATGCTGCTTTTGCAATTCTGATGACATAGTGGCCAACATTATGCAGCTAACCATCTCACTATCATCGAGATGCTTTATGTATGCCCTTTGATCACTATTAGAAGCATCAATAGCAGGGGGATCGGGAAGTGATTATTCCAAAACGTAACCTAGTTTCTCTAACTTGAGAACTATTCTCAGGTTCCTAAGCCAGTATAGGAAGTTAGGTCTAGTCAACTTATTGGCTTCTATAAGTGATCGTAGGTTCACACTAGTGATCATGGTATCAATTCTTGCAACCTAATGTCAAAGAGAGAAATGGTGTTAGACTGTACGTAAATGCATGTCAATTAGGACTTTAATAACATGCAATATCGCTCCTATTATTTTCTCACGAATCCATAACCCTCTATATGAATTTGAGAAAACTTGTATAGAAGTTCTCTTAGTGGTTTGATATCCAATATCCCTAAGAATGACCTTGGGTTTGCCTAATAAGCCGCCTTAGGTCAATCGACAGGTATCAATCATACCAATTGCATTTATAATGCAACTATCAAATCTAGTGCTATCAACTGTTGATGTGTGTACTCACATTAGGCTATCAACTCTTGATGCATGTACATCTTATGTACATTACCCAACTTCACATCTGTCTACGTTAACCTTGGGTTTGCCCAACAAATCAACACTTCTAGTTAAAACCAATCAATTAATTCAAAAATAATATGTCCATAGATCGAACATATTCGTGCAGAGCAGGCTTAGGTTTTCCCAATAACCCTAACTACAAAAGAACTCTGGTTCTCACTATATTAATGGAAGGCATTGGTTTTAATGCTCTAAATGAGGGATTTCTACTTAGGTCTCATCTAACTAGGATGGTCTTGTATGTATGTGTGTGTGTGTGTGTGTGTGTGTGTGTGTGTGTGTGTGTGTAGGCTTAGTGTCCAAATTTGGGCCAAACTTTATTGGCTTTGATCAATTTAAAGCCAAATTTTTTAACATGTTCATTTAAATTCTAAACATTAAGGAGTCTATTCAATATTAGGCTATTTTGGATGAAAATCCAGAAGTGTCATACACGTTTCGTCAAGTTAATTTGGTGAGGCCAGGTAGGTAGATTTCAGATGCCACGTAAAAAAACACACGTGAATTTTCAGAAAAAAAAGAAAATTATTTTATATTTGTACTCTTTCTTTCATAAACTTAACAAAAGGGGTTTTCCAATCCAACATCTTGCCTTTTCACATATCATCAATGTCAATCACTCCAATCCCTCTCGTTGATCCACATTCAAACTTTTGAAAATCATGAATAGGATAACTATTGACGTTCTTACATCAAGGCTCTACTTATATTACTCTCTTAGCTATGACCTCACTAGGGATCTTACTGAGATTAGAGGGTACATTTTCCTACATTCCTTTGAATTTAACATTTATCATATATTGCAGAAGAATGTTCTTGTTTGAGTAGAAGGCTTTTTACTTATTTCTTCTATTTTGTGCTACTATGTGGAAAAGCACACATATGTTTTGATACCTTGCTTGTTTTCCTCAATTTTTAATTTAATTCTTAAAATTATTTCATCAACAATAACCTCCTTGCTTTTCACCGGATTCCAACATTGCATCATAATGAGTTGGGTCAGGTACATCTTTAGTCACAAACTTTATTCTTGAAATGTTGTTGAAATCTCATAATCATAATAAGATTTTGGTGCAGGAAACACTTTTTGACCTGTTGCTTCACAATTATCTACATTACAATTTGTATGATCAGGCCAAAGAAGCTGAGATCAAAGGCCCCACAGTTTGAAGCTCATTTAAACCATTAGGCAAGTTTTCACTTTTTAACTATAAGAAAATATAGTCTCTTATATGCGACATGCATATGCTTATGAAGTTATAGTGTATCTATATGGTGATCAAGACCCATTCACAGGAATAAGGTGTTGAATGTATAAATACTTATGAACTATACTAAAAACCAATTTTTTAACACTAAATTTCTATGTCAAAATTGTTCTTTAACACTTAATCTTAAACAAATTCTTGGAGGCATACATTTGCTTCTTGGCATTGACCTTTTTCTCTTTTCTTAAATTGTAGGCTTAGAGTTGCTTTCTGGATGTTAACGTTATTTATTTATGCTATATTAATATTCTAAATGTTTGAATATGTTAAGGTTGGTCTATCTTAGGATGTTTATTTGCGAACATATTGAACCACAAATGAATGGTAACTAAGGAGACAGGGGACATATATTCCACAAACGAACCACAGATTTCCTTTAACTCGCAGATTGCCTTATACCTTAACATACATAACGAGGTTGTACGTGCACTTAAGTTTCCTTTAAATTCCCGAAAGGAGAACGAAAGTGCTGAGAAAAGGAGGGAGAGATAGCAGCAGGAGCTTACAAAGCATATAGCTGAAGAGGACGATGATGAGTTCTGAGCAATCTTTTGCTAAAGATGTTTCCTTTCACCATGAAAATGCCCTTTAAGTAATGATAAAGTGTTGTATGTCTTCCTTATAAGGAATTGTGGCTTAAGATTTAAATTGTTGTCTTAGATAAAAATATCCTTGATAGCTTGTTAAATTTCTCTAAGACTTTCATATTGACTTGAATGTGAACGCTTGGGCAACATATTTGCGATTATCATCTTTCCAAGAAACCATTAGTTCCTTTCCATGCAAATGAGGTAGATAAAACTGAAAAATATTTACACCTCAATGGTTATAGTTGGACAACTATAGTTCCATTGCTCAACTGAGGCTTTAATCAAGTTGGCTTCCATACTGAAGTATTAATTAGCATCGATGTTTAGAATGCTTCTTGACAATTTCCATCCAATGTTTGTTGTTTGAATTAACTTCCATCTGCTTTGTTGTTTGAATTAACTTCCATCTGCTTTCATGTAAGCATTCGTTACACTGGAAAATTGAATAGTGGAGAGGTTTTCGACTCAAACATTGATGGAACTCCCTTAATATTTCACCTATGTAATGTCTACTAAATGAGATCTTGATTTGGAAAATATGAGAATATTTATATATATCCTCCTTTGATCCTCATTTGACTTACGTACATTCTTTCTTTTAAGAGGGAATGAAGTTTCAGATATATGAAATGTTGTCATTGATGGTATCAACCTTGGCAGTCCTTATTGCTCATTCTTTGTAATAATTCTTACTATTAGTTACTATAGGGGAAAGATGTTATTCATGTGTTGGTTTTGTTGTATGATTTTCAAGTATGCGAGTTGGTGAAAAAAGACAACTTCTTGTTCCACCATTGATGGGATATGATATTAATTATCTCTAAATACATTATACAAAAAATGCAGTGTCTCTTCATTTATTTCTTCTGGGGGTCAGTCCATTTATTCATACACAATGTGTGGTGATGCAGTTATAGGAATGAAGGAGATGGCACGAAGAATATACCACCAAACTCTTGGCTGGTATATGATATTGAGTTGGTTAAAGTCCATTGATTGATCAATTTTGATTTGCTTCACCAAAACGAGGAATATTAGTGAAATGTGTGTTCCAGAAGCATAGGAAATCAAGCAAACAGCTTGTTGTTGTACTGATTATCTAGCTGGAATACTGGGAGAACCAAAACATTTTGGCTATTGTATACATTGAACTCACCAGATATAAGATTGGAGAACTCCAAGAAGGATTAGTTTTTAAGACAAACATCTTCATATAGTTAAAAGTCTTTCTACAGACAGGTATTCAATGTTCATGACATTTTATAATTCCACACTAATCACTTAGGCAGAGACTTAAGTAAAGATAGGTTTTTGTTGTCTTTGTTTTACAGAAGTTGTGTAAAGTTTTGGTGAGTTCAGAAGAAAAGCAGTACTTACGCCTCGAAAAAAGTGTTATTGTCACTCCTAAGATGTAAGAACTAATGTAGTTTATAAAAGAGGCCACTCAACTTGATCATACAAGTTTTTTTGTTTTATTTATTTGTATTATGAGAATTAGTACAGATAAAAGTTTCTTAATCATACACTAACCAAAAAAGTGAAATTTCACAAGGTGGAAGAATGAATAAACTCATCTTAGAATTTGGCAAGCCACATTCTTGACTTTCTCTAGACACTGCCACTGTGTCAGTACCTCTACAACATTGCTAGTTGAACAATTCTTACAACCATTATCTACAATGTAAATTTCAAGTCTTGAAATTGATTTCTATTATTAATGTTATATAGTATACTAAAAAAGAGGTTTGGCTTTTGAGGTTTGCATATTACAAAATTTGTGTTTTGCAAACAACAACAGTAAATGACATCCTCTGTGTTCAAGTTTCCATGGAATCATCTTGTATATTCAATGTACCCATCTTGTGTAACTGTAATGTTCCATATAGTGATGCTATTCTTATTGATAAAGTGATTGGCACCTATAATTGAAATGAGGCATGAGCAGAAAAGAAACCATTCAATTTCGTCAAAAGGAAGACCATAAAAGACATCAGTGCTAACACAAAGATCATTAGTTGTAAGAATTTTTACCATTTTTCAATCTAAAATATCAATAATTTAACATAAGTTCCCAAGTTTTACAACGTCTGTTACATTAAGGGTCATTTTGAGTTTTGTAAGAATCCATAATGGAAGTCAACAAGAAGAGTAGGAATAGTAGGAAAAGTTCTCACCTTGACTTTTACAGACTTTAATAACTTACTATTTGGAGTAACAAACCCTCAGCCAAGGAGTTCAAAAGCATTTTCGTTGAGCTATCACTGAAAATCAATACAATTCCATCAAGAAAATGCCAAATAACAAACTGAACCAAAAAAGGAAAAAAATAAAATAAACACAAGTATAAAATAGATACCTCATAAATCAAAAATGGAAACGATTTCATAGTCAAACATCTTTTGTGAGACAAATCTGCAAGTAAACTCAATGTTATATGAACACGCAAAAAAGAAGAATAAAGAAAAGCGAAGCAGAGAAGCAAAAAAGAAGGCTAACCACTAAAGATGAGGGCTTTAATTGAAAATACACATCTTGGCAATTGATGAAGAGAACATTTATGCTAAAGGACTCGAGAGCGGATCAACAAGAACGATTAAAGTGATCGGTAGTGATGATGCATGAAGGAGGCAAGACACCAAATCGGATAACCCCGTTTGCTAAGTTTCTGAGAGAAAGAGGGTGAATATTTGAGGATTTAGGGTTTTGAGTAAAAATATTAAATAATTTTTTCCTTTTTTGAACATCTACGTGCGTTTTTTACATGGAATTTGAAATCCATCTAACCTCTCTAAATTGACTTAACGGCGCGTGTATGACACTGTCATATTTCTGTCTAAAATAGCCTAACATTGACCATACTCGATAACAATTAGACCTTAATTAAGCAGGTTAAAATGTTTGTCCCTAAATTGATCAAACCCAAAAAAGTTTGACCCAAATTTAAGCATTTAGCCTATACATAGAAAGTTACTATAAATATATGGCATGATATGGACATCCCAATCATATTGGGCTTAAGTCCATAACCATCCATCATGCAACTCCAAACGATCCTAAAGTGCATTCTCTAATGCATCAAATTAAACACATAAGTTTTGGTTGTGACAATTTTTGGATCCTAAAATTTGGAAGTTGATTCAACTCTTGAATCGAATTGCTTATTAATTTTAATCTCGGCTAAATTTAATTTTGCATGTCATTTTGATTTGGAATTTAATATTAATCAAATTAAATTAAACTCCAACTTCCATAAAATTAATTAAAAAATTAATACACCTTAAAATTAATTATTTGATGTCAAAATTAAATACTTTAATTTTGTCACACATGTCACTTTCTAGTCATACTAGAAAATTTAATGCTTCACTTAAATTAATTCAAAATTAATTCTCAAAATTTTCCAAAATTTTCAAAACATCATATTGTCATTCCATACATCTCCAAGTCATTTCAATTTCGTGAAAATAATTTTGAAATCACCCAAATCATCAAGATAACCGAAATTACACTTAGGCACATAAAAATGACAAATTTGACATATAAAATTTTTCCAGAAATCTAATTTTGAGAAAATTCATTTTGGCATGCGTAAGACATCAAAATAACACTTTTTTATCATATAAAAATATTTTTAAGGATTTGGAACCGAAACATACACATACAAAATTATCAAGCAAAACAGATCCATCAATTTCAACAAAACCGACCAAATCAGTTTACTATTTGAAAAATTAATTTAAAAAATTTAATTAATTCTGTAAAATTTTCAAAGGATTAAACACGTTCTAAATATGTTTACATAATTTTTCCATAATCAAATTCCAAAAAAACATGTTCAACCTCTATAATTTAGCCAATTAACATCATATGTTCTGCAAGAAAATAGTTTTCATACATGTTGTATAAAATTTGATAATAAATATTTTAATCACATTAAAATCAATTTTCAATCATGAAACCATGTACAAACATCTCATGAGAAGATCAGTAAAAGAAAATCGTGAAAATAAATTTTCATAATTTAATATCAAATTTTCTAAGAGCAGAAACTCAGCTGTCACAACCATACAATCCTATTGCACATGTAATTAAAACTATATCTAATAGGCACAAGATGGCTCTGATACCACCATTGGGTTTTGATCTTGCATCACAGGCATCTAAAATAGAAAATAGCAGTGGAAATATAAAACAAAACCCAAAAAACCAATAACTTTCAAGTGCCATTAGATGTAACCTTAACAAAACATGAACTTAAGATGTAGCTTTATGATGTATTCTTTGAGAGAGTGTTGTAGAGAGTGAGAGAAGATGATGAACACTTCACCAAAAAGTCCTTTGTTTTCACACAACACTTGCACGAAATTGATGTTTCTTACACTCTTTGACCTTCCTCTAACCCCCAACATTAATGAAGAGTTAGTGGGAATTAAGTGGCTTTTAATCCCACTTAATTTAGCATGAAAATTTCACCCCTTCTTTAAAGGGTAATTTTGTCATCTTGCTTATTAAAAGATAATTTTGTAATCTTGCTTAACACATGTGTCATGCGATTTACAATCAAATGATCCTAAACTACCACACTTGTGTAGCTTAGTCATGCATCTCTCATATCTTGGATCCCCATCCAAAACTATTTTACTCATTCTTCGGATCTTCAATGTATATGACCTATTAGGTTTCCTGTTATGATGACCACTTGAATTAATGCTTAATTCAAGCAAGTTATAAGTGATATCTAGTAATACATTATGACCCCCAATTGGCCGAAAAGTCAGTGGTTTGACTACGAACCTTTCCATAGACAATGTTTATGTGCAATTCATCATTTCACCATTTATACCCCACTTGGTTCAGAGTATGATTAAAGTATCAACTCCTACTAGATTGACTACGTCACATCTAGCGCAAGTGATATTAGTTCTTGTCCTTGAGGCTCATTACTCAATTGGATATGTCACTGAAGACTATCTTCATGAAATTTCCACTCTGACCAGAGATTCCTGAGTAATGATCCCGACAAAAGGTCGTAGGTATCATCTCCTTTTATCAAGAGTGATGAATTCTTTATTGACTACTCAATTACCTTCGAATATCTCAAGTTGTACCCAATCACCAACTTATGAGCAATCTCTAAGAGGTAAGGAGGAATGAAGTCAAAATACAGGATTTGTATCCAAGATATCCTTGAGCACCTCAAATCTAAGGATATTTGCATCATTGCTATGATGGGACTATCATTGACACTAGAATAGATTATCCATATGATTGTATCATGGTAGGTCATCCAATGTACTTTCTACTCCTAGCAAGCATCCATATGTTAACTCTAAACAACTCATGCTTATAGCTTACGAGATCCACTGCTTGATCTAATCAAGGAGTATAACATGTGCTAGTCTGTCCAGATTAATAATGTCTCGTCTCATTAATCCTATGACAATGGATAATTTAGATACTAACATAATTACACATGATAGGAATCTCATTATCATGATTTCCTTCGTGCTATGCAATGTATCAAGGATTTCATTAATTCGATTTAAGATCACTATTAATTTATAAAGAATATGAACATCAAATGAACGAAAAAGCCTTTTTATTAATAAAAAAGATTTGTACAATAAGTGCTAAAGGTGATTTCCTTTAGAGCACTTCTCTAATACTTAGACAGATCAAAACAAAAAGTTGACAGTTGGATGTGAAGAAGTAAGTCCAAAGAACAACATATTAAAATTTCATACCGATCAAAGGTCGTTTGGTGGTCAATTGAAGCTGGAAAAATATTGTTGCACAATTTCTCGCTTTTCTTCACTTCCTAGAATACTCTTCATAAATGAGAGAAAATGGATATTTCAAAACCCGTATCATATTAATAATATATGGGATTAATCTCACATAGTAAAACACATGAAATTGATCAAAAATCATATATAGACTCTTTCTCTAGGAGGGATAAATGATAATAAGTTAATAACTATAAACGTGGAGATAGAGGAAAATCTTGAAATGAAGTAGGATTATTTTAGTTTGTTTAAACTATATATTTAGGTTTTCTTGGTTATTGTTCAAGTCTCAATGATTACAAAGTTTATGCTTTCTCTAGTTTAAGTTTACCACTCGCACTTTTATTTTTTGTTTATTTAATGTGGTACTTTTTCATTTTATATTTAAATTAATGAACAATATGCTAAATATTCAACATAAATAAAATTGTTTATAGTGTTAAGTTGGCTAAAATGTTCATGACCAATCAAGGTAATATTGAAATTAAACTGAAGATTGTCATACATGAAAAAACAGTGAATTTTTTTCTGAATTCATAAAGGCAGTCGTCTAAGTTTAGGATGAAGTTACACTTTCTAGGTAAAGGTTCTCCTTCACTTCGATTATATATAGTTAAAATACCACATCAGTATCTTTTGGTGATATTCTCATTCTATTCAATAATTCCTCACATGTAAACAGAAGGGAAGGTGTGAGTCTGCGTTTGTAAACAGTTAGGATGTGCATGTTTAAGGTGAATAATTTCCAATTCTTTCTTTTTAGACAAGTGGTGGAGTCTTGAATTAATTTCTTACCATGAAATGATAGTACACAGGAGAGGATTATATAATTACGGGAACATTTGATTTCAATTTTGATCTTCGTGTTCTGAAAATTATTTTTTAATTTCAATATAATTATATTTTTATTATCCTAATAATTAAATATTAGATCAAACTTGGAGATAACTTAAAATTTTGAATTAATTAAGTGTACAAATTATTTGACTCTTATAAATCATCTATTAATAAATATTATTATTCATTATATTTTTATTAAAATTAACAATTAAATAAGTAAACTTTTATAAATTTTATTCAAACTAATATCTATTATATATATATATTAATTATTAAACCAACTTTATTTGAAATTATTTATTTTAAATATATTTTATTAAATAGTTATCAATTTGAAAAACCTATATTTTTCAAAATAAAAATTGAAACTTAAATTAATTATAAAATATAAAATTGGCAAGTTTTTTTAATAATTTTCATAAGTTAAAAAAATTTAAAGAAAGTAAAATTAAACTAAATTAAATTAAATGTATTTTATTGAATTTAAAAAACTAACACAATAAATTAACACAAAGACGTGAACACAAACCGGCCCCTACTGTTGAAGGCAAGAACAAGGCACTTTTGTGCTGGCCCGAATCACGTATATAGGCAATAAACGATAGAGTAGCTTTTTGATTTCACTTGCCCAAACCACAATCAATAATTATTTTGACTTCATAGTACAAAGGAAATTGCGGAATAAAAGCCTTAATTGAATAATTAGTTTTTCCGGTTGGCCACACTCCCATTAGGAAGGTGAAGCAAACGCTTGGCAAGGCATGTATCAACAGCTCCAGTGTACATATCTTCCAAGCTGTACTTGAACCGAAACCCCATGTCTGTAAGCTTTTTTGATGAGAATGAGATCATCTCCAATTCATCTGTCACGCCTTCGAATCTAGATAAACAACAGTTATTAGCTCAAAAATAATTTCATATCTTAAACCTAGCTAGTTATGTATGCGTATACAATTTAAGAGGTAGAAAAGTGAAATTTACTTTGATGGGATGTCATGCTCCGGGTAATTTTCCTTCAGCAACCTCGCGATATCAAGAATGGTAGCGTCGTGGGAGGAGCAAATGTACCGACCTTTGGCTTCAGGATGCTCATAAAGATATATGTGAGACATGCAGAGATCATCCAAGTGTACGAACTGACATTGCTTGATGATCGAGTAGTGAGCTTCATTCCCTGTAAAACAACCCAACAGAACAGTTGTATACCATAATACACTGTATTTTTGGCTTATTTGGATCATACTTATGTATGTGTTTGTTTACTGATGGGAATTGTGTACTTACCGGTTAGAGGAGAAAGTGCAGTTATTAGACTTGGTGGCATAGAAGGCATAAGAAATGGACCAACCACTAGAGTTGGTATTATAGTTATGAAATCAAGATTGTTCTCTTTAGCAAATTTCCATGCAGCTTGCTCAGCCAGCGTCTTGGACACGAAATACATCTGGAAAACATAAAACAATTTCTCAGATTGATCAATTCCTACAAGCCGGACAACTCAAGAAGTACCCAGGTCGACAAAACCTAATAATAGAATCCTTTTAAAACCATCAAACAAACACTATTTCTCAACAGAGAAAAAAAAACTTTGACTCTGAAAACACAATCTTAGTTTTATCCTAGTTTGTTGTCAGATCGTATAGTAGCTGGGTAGAGTCATTTATAGGAGTACGGCTAAACTATGAGCCTTTTCTTATTTTTATTTCAACTGGTAAGAATTTCGTGCCGTGTAAGTAACGTCCATGATTTTAATTTTTGAAAGTAAAGACGACAGGATTATACTATAATTGGGTTTATACATTGAACGTGTCTTGGGGTGTATTTTTTAGCATATTGAATCTCTAGAAAATTTCTTATATGGATGCAACTAAATCTTAAGAAAACAAGCTAAGCACGAGATTCTTAAGCAATTACATGACTGCTTGATTGATATTAATCGTCCAAAATGAGCTTCTAAATCGATCATTGCTAGAAATTTATGACTCTACGTTCCTTTGTATTGGGAATGCAAGGGTGTGAAAAGTCCTCACCAAATGATCATGAACTAATACCGCCCAAATGTCACATTAATTAAGACGAAATAAACCGATCGAGAGTAGGTTAGACACGTAATAATTTAAAAGAATATTTACGTTGCAAATTATACTGTTACATTGAGTAGCTAGCCTAAACTATTCAACAGCATTTAGAATGTAGCCTTTAACTTTCGCAATTACAATAGATCATATTGATGCAGGCTGTAGAGATTTTACGGTTTGTATTTATATCTAATATATGTAAACAGGGACGGATCTTTAAAAAAAATTAATGGGAGAAAATTTTATTTTTAATGAAAGCAAAATTTTATTTTATTTATAAGATCAAAACTTAAAATAATAATTTTTCATGTGAAATTTTGTAGAGGCAATAGGGGCAAGTGTCCCCAATATAACTCCATCCCTGCATGTAAAGGGCGATCATTTAATTAGCAGGTTTATCAATGATATTCTTTTAATTTTTAGAGAAAAAAAGAACTGTGAAATATCAAAATTTTGTCATTCTAAATTTGAACCCAATAAACAAAATTTGGAGCTCCGCTAATGAATACAATCTCTTATCTTACAAAAATGAATTTCAGATATATAGTAGGTCCTTCTTAAGCAAGCGGAAAAGAAATTGTAAGTGTAACAAAAGAAAAAAGAAGTTACTAACCCATCCAGTCATTTTAATGTTGCGGCAAAAATCAACGTCGCTCCAACAGGTCTCATCGTAAATCTTCCTCTCCTGCGCTTGCATACTTACAGTTCCAGCTGATGAGGTAAAGACTAACCTTTTTACTGTTTTCGCATTCACGCATGCTTTCATTATGTCTATCATTCCGTTTATTGTTGGATTTATCACTTCATTCTGCAACAAAAAAAAAAAAAAAACGTTTTATCACTCACCCTACGTAGATTTTTCTCTTCCTCCCTCCAAGGCTTTCCTTAACAATGATATATATATAATATATATAGGTATTGCTTTCAACAGCTTAGCAGCTATGGCAATACTTTAACTTTTCTATAGCTCTATTATGATCAAGGGACCGATTAAATAAATTAATTATTTTTTATTAAATAATTAATTTATTATTAGCCCCGCCGTCCAAATCCCACACTTCTTGGTAGAGAGATATGAATGGAGACAATTGTCTTTGCTTAAAGATCTTGACTCCAACAGTACAATCTGTGATTTGATTTACGTGCGTTACATGCGAGAAAAGCAAGCTTATTGCCTCACTCTATTGGAGATATACGTTAACTGTGAAACCGAGAAGAAACAGGACGAGGTGTCCTCTTCATGATTAAAGACATGCAGATTATATAAACTTTATACCTCAGGGTCCTTGGACTCAAAATCCATTGGTGTAGCTACATGGAAAACTCCTGTGCACCCTTTAACGGCCTCATCATAGCTTCCTTCAATTGCAAGATCGGCTTTCCATAAAGTGAGATGTGTCTTTGCATTTGGCAACTCTAACAAATGATTTACCTTCTTCATATTGTCTGCAAATGGATATTTTAACAAAAATCAATAACTTTTTCGAACGACATAAAACAATGCGAAGGAAAAAGAAGTTATTAAGACCGTCACCTGGGTCTCGCACGGTGCCTCGCACCGTGTAACCTCGCTCCAGGAGTCTCATGATAAGCCATGAACCGATAAAACCAGAAGCACCAGTCACACAGACCACTTCACTCTGCGCCATTTTTGTGTTCCTCTTCTAGGGAACTACTTGACTTCTAGAACTAAATACCTAGGACACATATCGGAGGTTTTACTCATGATACTTGCTTTATATAACAAAAGAATCCATCTACCTGCCAGCCGCCGGTCAATCGAATTCCTATGGCACGTGATGTGAGTAGCCGTTAGCTACCCGCAAATCTCATCTATCTAGCTGCCGACATGGTTTATTGTTAGCTCACGATAGTCAATAGTGAGAAATACAAAAATGATACTCTTAAAATGTAATTAATTATTGTACATCCCATAGAAAAATATCTAACATGAGCGTGGGGTGGATGGCACCTTATTTTAAGTGGCTTTCAGCGCATTCATTGCTTGAAAGAAAATACAAGAACTGCCTAAGAGGCCAGGACGGTAACATAGCACCATCGCAATATTTGGTTAGCGTTTTCAGTAGACAGGGACGGGACATGACTAAGCAGGACGGGACAGAACAGAACAAGAATTGAAGACAGTGAAATGTTTGGTTGCGGTGGACAGAACAGAGATAATTGTCTTCGTCCTGAATACAAAAATGTGTTTAGTTGTCTAGGACAGAACATAAAATAGTGTTAATGACGGAAATGCCCCTGTAGTATAATAAAAATAGTAGATGTAATTCATTAATTATTTGATAATTGTTGCAATATTTATTTTACAATTTTGAATT
>JAOSBP010000206.1:37649814-37675607 GCA_027563825.1 Erythroxylum mucronatum
CGATTGGAACTTTTATGTTCTACACATAATGTTCGTTCAGACTAAACATGTACTCATTTTGATATATTAAACACTTACGACATTTTGTTTATTTTAATTTTCGTTTTATGACATATTCGGGAATTGCAATTTAAATAATAGTTATTAAATAAATATTATTTTAATATTTAGTTAAATTTAAAATTAGCAAATAATTAAATAAAATTGTTTCTGGAAATTTAAAACATATTTAAATAAAAAGCTAAACAAATCAAATTTATTCAATTAAATTTTTTCCCAAAATTTAAATTTTAAAATTTAATAATTAAATTTGATTAAATTACTCATGCAAGCTAAACAGATCCATAAACAAATTTGGACAAAGCAATTCATCAAGTCAAAAAACTATCATAAACAACTTGTGAATAAGAGCATTCCAACCTATTCGGCAACAATCTAAGAAGTGGTTGTTTAGGTTTAATGTCAATAACAAACTTATTTTTGCAATCAGATTATCATTTTGTAATAGTTCATTTCAGTTTGAAGGTCACAAGTAGTATTTTCAAGTGCAATTTTAATAGTGTTAAATTACAAGAAATGCACAAAAGACTCAATTTCCTTTCTCCTTTCTTTTTCCATCAACTTCACAGTGAATATTTGCGCAAGAAGTTCATCAATCTGTTGAAAATGGCACATTATATATTAATCAAAAGACTACATACCAAAATTAAAGTAATAAAACTTGCAAATTTTGAAAACCTATGTTCATTGTCCGTGAAAAGGTAAACAAGAAGTTGAAAGGATCAAATCTTTATACAAAATTTAGACTTCGAAGGTTCACTTGGCAAGTTAGAGAAGAGATGTCATTTATTCGAAGGTTCACCTGGTTCATGTTAGGGACCCACAATCTCGTCGCCGGTGGCCTGGATTATAATAGAGAGCCTAGCTGTCATTCTACCCTCTCCTCTTACCCTTTGGCCGACATTCCAAAACCTAAAACCCCATATATAACTCACTACTTCCACCGAACCTGCATCTACCCACTTAAACTTTACAACAACCAAAGGAAGTAGGGTTTTTGTTGAGTATAGAGATGATGAGATTTGGGTTTAATGTACTGAACGTGTAAATGGTGATGATGGACGTGGTTTTGGGTGAAGTATGACGACAGGTTTGTGGTGTTTGGGTTAGGGATCTAGTTTGAGTTTAATGTACTGAACGCATAAATGGCGATGATGGGGGGTGGTTTTGGGTGAAGTACGGTGGTGGGTTGGTGGTGTTTGGGTTAGGGATGTAGTTTGGGTAATGTACTGAACGAGTATATGGCTATGATGGGGGTGGTTTTGGGTGAAGTACAATGGTGGGTTGATGGTGTTTAGGTTAGGGATGTGACTGATAGGGTTTCGGCGAGGTTAAAGAGAGTTAGAGGGGAGGAGGGATTAGATGTGAGAGCGGAAAAAATTCTAGAGAACCTAGAAAAATGAGACCGAATATAGTAGATTGTTACGAGAGCATAATCGCCATTAACCAAAGAGCTAATTCAGTTGTTTGGTTCAATCACTCCTGTTCTGGAGCTTTTAAAAAATCAACTGGTTAAATTGAATCAATTAACTCAACCAGCTCATAATGAAACAAAATTTTAACTTATAATATAGTCAAACCTCTAATTTCGGTCAACCAACTAAAAAACAACTTATCAAGTGATTACCAAACTAGCCCTTTATCTACTAAATTATTCCTGCAATTAAAAGATGTAATGGCTAGTGTGCGGTTACGAGGGATTAATTGAAAATTGCCTTTATCATTGGAAAGGGCTGAGCGTACGAACTACGAAAGAGTGAACTGTATTTTCTATTTTCTGGTATCATTACTCGTCTACGTCTGAAGTAGCATGCATAAATAGTGATTACTATTATTAATACTCGTACACGAAAAGGAATCTCTCTCTCTCTCTCTCTCTCTCTCACTGTTGTTTGAAGTAAGATTATACCAACACATTACTGAACTACTTATATTCTTCGTTGCATATCAATTTAGTTCTAACATTTTCGAATATTTAATTTCAACCTTTATATTCGCAAAATATTTAGAATAGATTTTTAACAAATAGAAAATTAACGAAATTAAATTTGTGTCAGTTAAATAATAATATAGTACTCTTTTATATTTTTAAAATTTTGTTACATATAAATTAGTGACATAATGAGTCTTATTAATAAATTTTTAAAAATAAATTAAAAATTTATCCATTCGTTTATTTATTTATAAGTATATGTAATTTATTTTTGACATTTATGCTTAGAGCTCACATAATATAATGCATCCTATATGTGACAATAAAATTCACCAATAAATTTTTAAAAATATAAAAAATTAATCTTCAGAAGATTTATTTTAGATATTTTAAATTGAACACATTTTACATTTTAAGATTTAGTTTACACCGGTGTGCAGAGGATACACTTTATTTTAGTACCGAGAATCCAAGGCGTACTTCCCACGTTCCATCCCTACTGCATCCGAAAACAGAAGACCATAAGGTACATGGCACTTGTAAAATGCAGGACCACAAGTCTTCAGTAAGGGAAGTTCGTCCACTTGTCAGCTTCTTCACAATACTCTATTGAATTGGCCTTCGAAAACCTAATTAATGGTACTTGTAATTGGCTCCATTACTGCTGTTGTTTTTTCGTAATAGTTGGCAAGAAATCATCTGTTCCTATTCCTGTTCTGTGCCATTACATATTGAGCTGTGTCTTATTAGTTATTTATTGTTAAATGTGTGGATGCTGTGCAATGGCACAGGGGACGATTTCATCCCCTAAATAGTTGTAGTTGTACCCTAAAGAAGACCATTTCTAAAGAAATAGAAAACAGAATTACTCTTTGAATACCCCGTCCGTAGTCTAGGCAGAATTTTCGGGAGGAAAATCAACATCACATCAACAACTCTTTATCTCATCCCCAGTTGGATTTATGTCCTGATGCAATGTATGTATCCTATCCTCCGATTTCCACGAACCATGCCACTGCCTCCTTTTTCTCTGTTCCATACGTGTAACTAGTGGCTCACTCTTTCTCACCATCATAGAATAGATTTTCTGCCCTCATATGCCACGTCGGACTCCTTCCACGTATTATTACACACTCCGTTAACCTAAACCAGGGAAGGGACGTTGTGGACCAAACTCGTCCACGTAGGACTGACTTGGATCTACTGGCCCGCAAGAAAGCTGACACGTCATCGCTCAATTTTGAGAGGAAAAATATCTTTTGAAGAGATTTTTAAGGCCCTTGAACGGTAATTCAGTTGCCGTAACTCACTCTAGGAGTAAGTGGAAATGGTAAGAACCTGCCGTGTGGTGTGACTAATTAATAAAATATCTGATCAGATCCAACGGTCAAGTGAAGTGATACACTTAAGCATAGATTCCCAGCTCAATTAAATAGCATACTATTGTATCAGATTAAAATTCCAACATTTGAATTTATTTTACGACAAAAAGGAGATATGACCAAGCATACAGTGCAGGGAAGGAAACCGAAGCCGAAGCCAAAAGGAAAAATATCCCATAATTAAATGCATAAAAAGAGGGGCAGTTCACTACAAGTTGCGCCTTCGCCTTGTTTTTCTCTGAGCCCCCAAAAGAAAACAGTACCTTCATAATTAGAAACCGGAGGGAGAGTGGGAGACACATCAACAGAGAGTTTAAGAGATATGAAAAAAGGTTGTGAGCTTTGTGGAGGTGCAGCAATAATGTACTGTGAATCAGACCAAGCTAGCTTGTGTTGGATCTGCGACGAGAAGGTTCACTGCGCTAACTTTCTTGTAGCCAAGCACTGTAGGTCCCTTCTTTGCCAGGTTTGTCAGTCTCCTACTCCTTGGAAAGCTTCTGGTCCCAGGCTTGGACACACTGTCTCCATATGCCAGTCCTGCTTTTCCGTTAAGAAAAAGGATGGTAGGAAGTTCAAGGAAGCCTTAAACGGCGAGTTCCCAGAAGAAGGACATGTGGAGATTGAGTACGGGGACGATGAGCTTGAGGATGGAAGTGAAGGCTATGATGATGATGAGGAGGAGGAGGAGGAGGAGGAAGAAGAAGAAGAGACTGATGATAAGGAAGAGGAGGATGGTGAGAATCAGGTTGTTCCATGGTCCGGTACGACGACGATTCATATGCCGCCGCCGGCAACGTCATCTAGTAGTGAAGAGCGATTCCCAAATGGGTTCTTCAGTTCTGGTGGTGTATTGAAGCGGACTCGAGATGATAATTATTCTGAAGTATGCATTCGTTCTCTTGAGTTTTTTCCACTGTTTTGTTTTGTGTTACTTTTCTATTTATAATTTGATATGGTATTGGTGAGACCCATAACATAAAAGAAGAAGATTGAAACTTTGTAACCTTGAAGTTTGAAACTTTTTTTATGGATGCAGGATGAGATAGAGAGCATTTCTTCTGATTTGGTATCTCGGAGGTTGATCACTACAGAAGAAAGGAGTTCGTATTTGGGTTCAATTAAGCCAATAAAGCAACAGGGAGTTGATGAACTTGGTGATCATGGTGAAGTAGAAGAGTCAAGGTCAAGCGCTGTTTACACTCTTAATTCACTCAAGAGACTCCGGCGAGACATGGTCACAAGTAGAGGAAAACGCGTCTAAATATATTATGCCGCTGATTTCATGAGTGCCCACTAACTCTTCTTTGTCGTTGAGTTAATGGTGCTTCTTCAGTGGTTAATTTGTTTGTAGTTAAAGTGTTAATGTTTATACACTTTTGGAAGTTCTTTGAGACGAGGTGTAAATGAGAGGGGAAATTGCTGATGAGTAATTACTGATGCCTTTTTTTCCTATTTTATCCCACCCTTTTTTAGTCAAAACGAGTTGATGTTTAATCCTCCATTGGTGTGGTTCAATGCACTTGCTTTAGGAGGCTATGTGGGGTTTGATTGACGTAGCATGACCCGTTACACCATGAATACCGTCCCAAGAGGCAGTGATAAGGGTGCTTTGAAGTTCTAGCACACGTTAAGTGGCTGGCTTGAAACTTGGACATCTAATCGAAGGCTTTATTAATCATCAATTTGACTGGTTCGATCGGTCCAATCACTGATATAACGTTATAATTAATTATATATAATATTAAAAATATTTATTAAAAAAATAAAAATATATCAAATAATATAAAAATAAAAAATAAAAAATTTATTGAACTAGTGATCAGATCAGTTGAATCGGACCGATTTGATTGGTCAATTGACCGATTTTTATTTTTGTTAAATCAACCGGTATCCGACGCCACACGGGCAATCGACTAATCCAGATTCGAGCCGGGTAGGACCATATAAGCGGCAAAGCTCTCCCTCACAAGTGTGGCTCTATGCCCAAGACTCGAAGCCGAGACCTTGGTCCGATTTTGACCAATTCTTACTGGTTTAATTGAGAACTAATTTTTAAAAGTGACTTGGATCGAATAATCGATCGGTTACAGGTTAAATCGATCGAACCAATCGGTCCGGTCCAATTTTCAAAACAGGCTAGAAAAAAACAAGCAGTCCTGTCACATTTCAAGTGGGAGAACTAGACGGGACAGATCTTTTATTTTCTGTAAACAAGTTCCTACCTTGTTGTATTAAAGCGTTAGATCACGAACAAGAGTTAGAACACCTAGATTTGACGTGGGATTTGAGTTCAAGGGTATGTGGAACGTGCGAGAAGGTGGAGAGGAGGTTTGCTATGAAAGGGACCAGAAATTGTTTGTGGTTAAAAACTCACAGTTTCCATGAAAGCGCTCAAATGGAGGTTGGTACAAAAAGGAGGGGAAGCGTATGGTTGACAGAGAACAAAACCCCACTTAGCAAGTGAAAAGAAAGTCCGGCTGCGTCACTCGATGTGCGGGCGTTTGAGCTAGCTAGCTAGCTGGTACAGAAGGACATTGACTGTAGTAGGTTCGCTTTATCTTCACGACTATGATTAGGAGTGATATTGCGTGTTTTAGTTTACGTACATTTGTTCTTTGGTTATGAGTGTACTATGAGCCAGCTAAATAGAAAGAACTACAAGGTAGCAGTAATAGCTCTGAATTTCATTTTCTTTCTTTTCTTTTTCTAATCTCTTATCAACTTATGAATTTGTGGTTGTTCGTTAACTTGTTGTCGAGCCCTTTAACAGAACTTGAAGTGACACAATGAAACTTAAATCGAAACCACAGTATTCCCTTGTAATTTATTACTTACTATATATTAAAAATTTTCTTGGTATTCTTGTATTTTCGCTATTTTTCTAAAGGCAAATATGCTGCTTCCTTTGTCAAGGTTGAACTGAATTGCATACAATTTAATTACAGTATTAAGAAGGAGGACTGAACATTCTCTCCATTAAGGATACTAATCATTCCCTCATTCTCAGAAGACTGGTGGATCTTAAAGGACCTAAAGAGTTTGTGGATCAAATGGCTCCATGCCTATTTCCTTAAGGGGCTTAGCATCTGGGCAGTCAAACCAAAGAGTACTCACTCTTGTTTTCTTATTCAACTATTGAAATTGAGAGATGTTGTTCATCATGAATGCTTCTGTAAGATAAAGGATAGCCGCCTAGTTTCTCTGTGGTTTGACAATTGGTCCAACTTAGGATCTTTAATACACTTGATGCCTTTTCCGGATAGCCGCCTAGTTTCTCTGTGGTTTGACAATTGGTCCAACTTAGGATCTTTAATACACTTGATGCCTTTTCCAAGAGTGTCTTCAACCTTCCCTCTCAAAACTCGGATGAACTCATTCATTGAAGGCAATGACTGAAATTTTCCTAGAAGTCTCAGGCAATTTCAGCCTAGCTATCTTCCCACCCCTTCTGAACCGGATATCTTTTTCTGAAAAGGTATTCCTATTGAGAAACTCACTAACAGTGTTCTTTGTGATAACTTACGCCAGCATCGACTTGTCGTCCCTTGGGCCTCTAAGGTATGGAATAAATTCTTACTGTCAAGGATATCTTTCATCTACTGGTTAGCTATTCAGAACAAACTCTCTACAGCGGACCAACTTCCTTATATCCATATGGACATCAACTGCCCAATGTGCTCCATGCAGAGTGAATCTTGCAACCACCTCTTTTTTGGTTGTCCTTTCAATAGGACAATTTGGACTAGTGTCACTACTTCTTGTTTTTGGGTGAATCCAGGCACAACCATCTTGGAGATTACAGAAGGTATTAACGTGCAATCACCTATTCACATCATTGTTCTGGGTGTTTGTATCTACAGGCTATGGAGAGAGCGAAATCTCCGAAGATTCACACATCACTCATCTACGAAGAAGTGCCTCATTTCCTCCATTTTATCAGAGGTCCGGGAGATCATTCTGACGAGGAAGCTACAACAACGATGCAGCTCAACACTACGCTCCTCTCTACGCATCTAAGGCCCTACTTGGAAAGCAGCTGTTCTTAATGCATCTTCTTCCTTATAATGTTTTCTGCTAATATGATGGGATAGCCCTTTTGTTTGTGATTTTAGTGCTCTCTTCCTGGAACTCTTTTGTATTTGTAACCTTTATTTATTCTTTTAATCAATTTCTTTTTTCAAAAAAAACCCCTTTGTATCTATACGAGTACCAGTTAGTTTAGGAAACTGTTAAAGATACAATAGGTTAACAAATAATGAAAACCACTAGTAGGTTCCTACTGGAACAATTATAAGTTAAAGGATACGCTAGTCATATTAGTTAAAAAGTTTGAAATTATCTTACTGGAAACAAAGTGAAGTCTCATGAATAATTTTCCGCTCCTTACAAATTCTTGATTTATTAAAATAAAATTTATTTTATATCCAAACCTTCTTATTAATCCAACTAATAAATACATACCATAAGAAACTATTAAGCATATATATATATATATATAACATGTACAAAGGAAAATTCACAAATTATTCAAATTTAAAATTTAGACAATCTTAATTATGAAACTTCTTTTTGAATTAAGAAAATAAAATATGTCTTCTCTTTTCATTATTTTCTAAATTTAAAAGACCTTTAGCATGTTAACTCTATTAAACATTATGTTCATGTTCTCACCACTATATTATGGACCCTTAAAATGTTATCAGAGCTTAAGGTTCCAAATTAGATGTTTTCACAATAACGGTATGATAACTCGTCTTTCTATTCTAAAGACATAGTTTTTCCTTCTCTTTTTTCAAGTTCTCTTTGTCAAATTGATTATACTTATAATAATAAACTCATTTTAAAATAAGACTCCATCTCTTATTAATTCCTACCATCTTCCTCTTTTATACCTAGATCATAACCCATACCAATAAAATCACCTTCTTTCAAGAAAAATTGAAGAGTACTTCCAACCTTTTTAATTTTAATACTCCCTATCTTTGTCACTACTAAGGAACATTTTGTTTTCCTTATTTTTTTCTTAAAAATGGAATAAAATGGTACACTTGTCTTTAATTTAAAATTTTCATTTTGTATGAAGGTAAGGCTTGCCACTAGCTCTTGAAGTCATTATTCTTGATTCTAGATTAACACAACACCAATATGATCATATAGGTAATGTTCAAACTACTCTAAATTTCACAATAAATTTTTTTATCCAAATATTTCTTTTCAACATCACCATATTCGTAAGGAATTAAAAGAACAAATCTAATTATTGATGCTTTGATGTAGGAATAAAGTTTTATAACTAATATGTACTATCAAATGATCTATATGCTACAAGACTATACTATTGATCTTACTCTTTCTTTTTAGGTGGTGCCCTGTATTTATCAGAGTAAGTCAATATCTTAAGCAATGTTTTAAAAATTGGATCGGACATCGAACTGGTTAAAGAAAAGTTTTAAAATTTAAAGATTCAGCCAGTATTAAGCCGCTATAAAACTGGTATATAATATATATAAAGTAAAAATCATAAGAATAAGTAAAAATATAAAACAAAATAAAATACTTTATTAAAAAAAATGCACTAGTAATGTCTATTAATATATAATAAATCTAACAATTTAGACTCTGATTGAATCTATAATAATTTAGAGTGAGATTGAATATAACATAAATTTTTAAATAATAATAAATATAAAAATTGTATTATATATTATTATTTATTTAATGACTCGTAAAAATTGAAGTATATTTAAAGAGGTTAATATAAAAGACTCTAACTTTATTTTAACTTCTTTTTCAGCGCCTTCTAAACAGACTTCTTTATAATTTAAATATTATTTTAAACACATTCTTAAATTATCTTAAGCAAAACTACTTTTATGTACTAATTAATAATTCAATTGATTAAACAAATTTATGATTAAAATAATAATTAGTTTTTAACAATGATAATTTAAAAATTTTCAATTAAAATATAAGGAGATAAATAAAGAACTTAAATTTTGACAAATATAATTTATTAGTGATATTAAATAAATTTAGTTTTTTAAAGGATAAAATAGTAATTTATTTTTTAACAATAATAATTTAAAACAAAATTTTAAATTAAAATATAAATATATAAATAAAGAATATAAATTAAAAATATAATTTATTAATTAGGATGTGTGAGAATTGAAAATAAAAAACAAGTTGATTGGAAATTCAAAAGATTTAGGAGTACTCGTATTAAAACTCAAGAACTACACAGAAAGGAGAGAAATTCATGGTGGGCCCCACATATTGAGAACAATGTCGGTCCCGCGTGTTGCTAGAGTCATGGTTTGTCGAAGAATAGGGTGGGTATGCTCATACGGTGGGTCCCGTATGCTAAAAACCGGACAGTTTTGTTTAATGAACCAGTTGGGAAAATCGGCCCCACCGGTTTTTACTCGTAAGGGTCATGAATATAATTCAGACCAAAAATCAGACCGGTTTATATTTATTTTATTTAGACTAGTCAGTCCGGTCCAGTTTTTAAAATATTAATCTTAAGCACTAAATTGTTTCTAAGTTTAAAGAAAAATTTTCTTAAAAATTGATTAAGGCTTAGTCCAATTTTTAAAGCATTAGTCTTAAACATTAAATTGTTTCTAAATTTAAAGAAAAACTCTAAAAAAATTGATCAAGCTCCTTCTTAATTAGTGGGTTACTAGCTATAAGAAATTACATCAATCATTATAAAAGCTATTTTAGTTGGTTTTTTCACATTTAAAGATAACCTAATTTTGTCTTTAGATAAAAATATTGTTATCAAAATGCTTTCAATTGTTCATACCATTTCAATTACGAAGAAACATGATGATGAAAGTTACTAGCCTTGATGACAAAAATCTAAGATTTCTTCTACAATCTCTCAAAACAATGATATCTTGATGGAGATTCAGAATTGGATTTGGTAGAAGTCTTTAACAAGTTTGACTAATATATTTTATATCCTAGATCAAACGATTTTGCTGTTTCGTCACCTCAAGAATACAAACTTCCTAAAATTGAAAAGCATAAAAAAAAAAGAGATCCCTTACAGAGGATACTCAAAAATCACTAAGAAGATATGGATTCTCAATTTCAACACTTTACTTAGATACCTAGGAGATCTATAATGTAATACTTTGAAAAAGACTGTCCACCATTTAAAGCTCATACGAAAGATAATTTTCAACATAAGCCTAAAAGCCCACCACTAGCCCCTATGTCCTTTGATAAACGATTATTGTCTATATTTATATACATATATTTAGTGTGTTTTGCTTATTATTTATGAGTTTTATAGTATTTTTGGTACTTAATTTACTTCAAGTGTATGTTTTAGACAATAATTGCCTTCCTAGACTAAGAGGATATGTATTTGGGTGAAACTATAACATTGAATAGAAGAATTGGAATAATTGTGAACTTACACGGCCATGTATAGTGACCATGTAATTCACTATAAATGTTTGAAGCTTTAAAGATACAATTCTTGCTTGTATGGAGTTGCACGCCTGACATACATAATTATGTATGTTGCCTGTGTAAGTCTATATAATCATGTAAAGTTAATAATTGAGGTATTTTTAGAAAAACACGATCACTTACACGTTCGTGTAAGTGTCCATGTATATCCCAAGAACTTAGTTTGTTGATATATAAGGACATTAAGAAGACTACATGAAAAAAAAGGTAGATTAGAAGCGATTGAATTCAGAGAGAGGCAACTAGAGTCGTCAGAGACATTTGAAAAGGAAGAGTAAAAACACATAAATAGGTTGCATACAATAAAGAAGAAGATCAAAAAGTGGAAGCATCAAGTTAATCTAACCTTCTAGAATTTCCAGATCAAGGCTTCCAAGCAAATTCATTATTTTCTTATTCTATTATTAATTATTCTAGTGATAACATTAATATCTTAATGACTCCATCTCAAGTATCTCGATATACTTATCCACTGACACAACTTTTGGAAAAAAAAAATTTCTTACCTTAGTTATGCAACTAAGCTAAGGATGTCTAACAAATAAAAGAAATGGTAAACATTTTGGAAACTCATAAGTTTCCCTCTAAAGGTAAAATAATCTATTGATGCAAGTGACAAATATTAGGAAACTATCCTTTAGAAGAAAAAGACGAAAAAATTAAATATTTATGCACATAAAAGTATTGATTTAAAGGCTTAGAGATATATTATCACTCAACTTATAAAGAGATTATAATTATAAGGTGTAATTTTTAAAAACTAGAGCTTTATCTGGCAAGGCAGAACCTTTAGATTGAAATGAACATAACATCTTCTCTAAATATACTATTGTTCAATCAAAGAAAGATCATTCTATTTAATTATTGGTATGGGCTAAATCATTTGCTAAATTTATCTTTTATTTTAAGTATATAAAGGGGCATAATAACATCCTTTTGTATATGCTTTCCAAGCTTTCAAACATCTTACCTCCTCCTAAATCATCCTAGTTATCAAATAATATGACTACTCCCATATATAACATTTAAAAACACTTCTTTTAAGCACTCCAACTATGGTACAAATCAACTCTCTTGCCTTTTAAACTTAATTACAAAATTTCCATTACCAAATCTTAATCATCTAAAAAAGTTGGTCCCATTGAACCAATCCCATCAATAGTTATTCATTCTCTTAACTTTTGCTCATCTTTTTCAACATTCTTAATCCCAATAACCTTGCAAAAATAACATTATATTTCCTCTAGTATTTATTCATATTAGGATTATTGCATTATACCTTAATATTTTTATAACATTCCAATAACTCTTAATCCTTTTAAACACAACCTTTGATGCCTTTTTCAAAATTCCTTCTATGGTTCAATCTAATAAAGAATCACTGGGAAAAGAATTTTTTTATAAGTTTGTAAGGTATGCTACCAAAACTTATGTGTATGTATATACCGATAATTTAGTTACTGCTTCATATAATCCCTGTATGGTTTTCTTCTTTCATCACTCTGTTCTAAGAAGCTCGATCCTCTTTGCTCACTTTAAATGACGTCTTTACAAAAATCTCCCTTTCAATCTTATTAACTTAATTCATGAAAATTTTTATAAATATTGGAAGTTTCAATTCGTACAATTCACTAATAATTATATTTTCAAAACTACATTATTATCTTTGATGGTTGACAATATAACCTTATTGACTATGCTACTAAATTAGATCTGGATTAAGCAATTTGGATAGACCGTTGTAAAAATTTTTTTATCACTTTTAGCTTATAAGTTCTGATTTTAATTCTTTTAAGTTATATAACTCTCAAGACCCAATTGAAGTTGCTATCAACAGAAGAAGAATACACCAATCATTGAGTCTATACACTCACTAACTAATTATGGATACTTGCCACTAACACACAAGGCAAACCTTTAATAAAAATGGTGAACAAAATTTTGAATAAATCAATATGTTCTTCACTTATATAATTTAAGATAAAAATAACAAAACAGGATCTACAGCTCATAAACTAAAAAATTGAGTTAGTTACCATTTCATGACATAAATGATTACTTAAGTCTGAAAAGAGTTTTACAAATTTAAAGAATTAAAAAATAAATGTAGGTCTGAATAATAATAAAAAAATTAAAACTTTTTAATTAACATATATGTTTAAATGTCTAGAACTTTATGGCTTTGCCTAAGTATTAAAATTAAATGGAGATGGCTAGAGCTATGTCATTAAGCTTACAAGGATGTTTTATTTTTAATTAATTTTAAAATAAAATTTGAAAAGATTGTAAATGACTTGAATCTAGGGTAAAGAAAGAATTAAATTTTGTTTAACAATAAAAAGGAAATTATATTGAACAAAAGAAAGATGATATTTATATAAAAAAAAGTGAGACTCTTTATTTATAAAGTGAAATTGATTTTAAAATAAAATTAACCTTTAAACTATGGATATAATTGGAAAACATATTGATTTTATAAAAAAAAATTCTTAAACTAAGTAAGTTAAGAAAAAAGAAACGAACTGGACCTAAATTAAATAGGCCTAACTATTTAAAGAAGAAGTGAATTTAGAGCCTAAATTTAGGCATTTAGGCTTAATATGTTTTATCTTAAAAGGCAATATGGACTAGGTAAATTGCAATTTGGGTTTGATTGGTTATTTTATGGGATCAAGTGAACTAATCCTTTTATTTGAAATTCCAATTAGGCCTTATTATTTTACTAAGTAATTTTCTTAAGTCGTTTTATTATAAGTATCACTATCTAATTTTCTCTCTTTTACATTCTTTTTATTTATGCCAAACTTTGAGAAGTTATAAGATGATTCTATAATCTCAAACACGGGCATGTTCTAAGATGTGTCTATTGGTGTTAAATTACAGTAGCAAACATGGCCTAACTTTAAAATATTAATTAAATGATGCTTCTTTTCAAATTTGGTTAGTTTTTGAATTTTTTTATTGGGAGTTGTGCATGCTTCTTTTCCTTGTTCTTTAGTAAAATTCAAATTTATCAAATAATTCTTCTTTGTAGCATTCGAATACTTATTAAATTTGATTCTTGATTCCTTATAATCAATAAATCAATCTCTTTATACATCTATTTTAACTTTCTTGGGGTTGATTCAAACTTGTTCTTGGATTCTCTAGGGCATATTCCTAGGTGAGTTCATATAAGTTGGTATTAGAATTTGACTCTAAATCAAGTTTAGTCATCTTTTAAATATATTATATTTCTTGTCTTATAGCTCACTTTCCTTTTAATCCTATAATTCCTTTTGTTGAGTCCGTTTCTTATTTATAAAGTGTCAAAACATTTTGAATTTTTTAATACTCTTCTTACGTAGGATCCTTTCTATTTATGCTTTTTTACTAGGGTATCTTCTTCATTAAATTCATTTATTTCATGCCTTTTATACTAGATTGTTTATGTGGGTATAAAAATAAAAAAGCAAAAGAAATAAAAGAAAAGCAAAGAAAAGAAAAAAAAGTGATGCATCAATAGTTACCTCAAGAAAATATTCCCTAAATGTGGTTGAAATTCTTATTGATCTTTCCTAGTTTTACTTTTTCCCCCTTTACTTCTTACTCAACCTGAATGTATTCTCTTTCCTTGACTATATATATATATTGGGTTTCTTAAACTTTACTAGAATAAAGTCTTTATTTGAGTTTATTTAGTAATTTAAAGAACTTACGAAGGAAGAAAATAAATGGTAAAAGGAAAGAGTGTGTAAGCAAAATTAGTAGAGAAAAGATAAAATTTAGGTGAAATAGGAGTGGATTGAATGGCATTAATCGATAGAATCATGTGATGGATTTTTATCAAGTTAAAGATGAAGAGGAAGGAAAGGAAGACAAGTTTATGCTTTAAGCTTTGTAACAACAGTTTGAATTCATGAATATGATATTTGGCAAGACCAAAAATTAATTAGAGTTATTAGATACTGTTATAGACAATTTACAAAAGGGATAATCACCATAAGTTCCTAATGTATGTTAGTAACAAAAGTGAGTTCTTCAAGATTATTTCATTGATGATGAATACGGATATGTCTTATATAATGCATTCCAACCAATATGAAATGATATATGTAGAATGCATATCAAGTTGAATGGTAAGATAGAGACCTTGGAAGGGATCTTGGCAACATGGTAAACTTAGTAACATTAAAATGAAAATCCTTTAATTGTAAATTAGAAATGACATTGAGACCTACTTAGAGCGGGAAAAAGATAAAGATAATTTTTTACTACTATCATTATATTAAAGAGAAAAGGTAAAAACTCACTATTATTAAGTTCACTACCTATATCATTATTTAGTGGGATTGTCTTGTAGTAAATAATCAAAAGAACTATGAGGAGCCTATTAACAATTAGGAGGATATGAAAGCAATTATGAGGAGTCAATTTATCCCTCATCAATACTTAAGAAATTGTTTTAGAAATTACAAGGTTTCACTCAATGATCAAATAATATAAAGGAATACCATAAAGATATGGAAACTGCCACTATTAAAATTAAAAGAACATAAACCTGATTAGTTTTGGATAAAAGAATTAGATCATCTGAAAAGTAAAAATTAGTGATCCACAACTTCTTACAACTAGAATGAAATTTGAAATGTTTGATTCTCCCCACAATTCTACTAAGAGTTTTGTTGAACAACTCTATTACTAGAGAAAAAAATAAGGTGAGATTGGATCACCTTGGTGAATTCCTTCACAGCTCTTAAATGACTTACAAGGTTGTCTATTCACCAGGACTTTAAAGGAAGAAGTAGAAATGCGTTATGAAATCCATTGTATCAATATATCAGGAAATTCCAAAGCATGTGTTTAAAATGAAATTCCAATCCACACTATCATAAGTTTTTTTCATGTCCACTTGTGGCAAGCAATTCTTGCTCCTCCTCTTTTGGGCGTAAGTTGTAACCAATTCTTAAAGTAGCAATATGTTATCCCTCATGATCTTACTTGGAATGTAAGCTTATTATAACACATCAATATATTTGTGGAGAACAATTTAAATCTTTGAGCTTATATCTATGGAATAATCTTGTACACATTGTTGCAACAAGAGATAGGTTGATAATTAGATAAAGAAGACAACTCACTAGTCTTAGGAATGAGAGTTATGAAGGTGTTATTAATCTCTGGCAGAAACCTCCCTTTGTTAACGAATTCAAGAACAACAGATGTGTAGTTAGATTCCAAGATTTGTGGAATAAGTAGGGGTTAAAGTTATTAGGTCCAAGGGCTTTGTGGGGACTGAGAGATCTTAAGTTTTATCTCAATGTCTTATATGGTGATAGGCTTGCAAAGAGAGTCAACTTCTTGTTGAGTATTGCACTCTCTCATAATTTCTTTCAATAGTGTGCAAGAGGCTAGCATTTATAAGAGTGCTTATTAACTTAAATAAGTAGTCATAAGCATCTTGCAACAATGAGGATTGAGTATCTAGATTCTTATTATTGAATTGTAAGAGGACAATCCTATTGTTACTCCTTCTGGAAACCACAACTATTGGCCCCCAAATTTTTTTCTTTAGTTAAGCATGATTTAAATAATTATGAGGTTTAGATAGGTGAATTTTTAGGAGTTAATTTTTTATGTCTATGTTAGTAGAATTTATTTAATGGGTTAGTTGAATTAGAAGTGGTAAGAATGCTTAAAGGGTATTTTTAGTAGTTCACTTAAGTTTAAAAACCGTAAGGCATTAAAGGAAGGGCAAGGTGGAATTTTTTCAAACATTAAGGGTAAAATGGGAAGAAAGAAGTGTTGTCTTCTTCCTAAACAAGAGAAAAACGAAAATAGGAGAGAAAGAAGAGAGATAACGAAAACAAAGAGAGAAAGAAGAGAGGTTTTGGTTCTTGAGAGGAACGAAGGAAGAACAAGTAGGGTTTCATCTTTTCTTAGCTTTTGAGAGTGAATTTGAGGTTGTTCAAAAAGAGAAAAAGAAAGAGGAAGATAAAAGCTTTCATTTGGGCCAAACATCTCTTCATTTGGAGAAGAGTTAAGGTAAGAGCATATTTAATCCTTTGGATTTTTAAAAGGGTTTTGGTTTATGAAGCTTAGGAAATGTATGAGTTTAAGTATTCTAGGATCAATTTTAGTGAATGTGTTTTCTTTGGGTTTTCAATTTGAATTCCTATTAAATAAAATTTCACCATTGTTAAAGGAAATCAAAAAGGGCAAGAAGAGCAAGAGAAGAGGCATCCTTAAGCAATTTCTTAAGCAAGGAAATCAAGGTGGGTTTCATTTTTATAATTGATTAATGAGCCATTAATGATCTTTTTTTTTTCAAATCAAGAAAATAAAATGATTTCAATTACTTCATAAATGTTGCTTTTATTGCTTTTGAATGATTTGAGAAATTGCGACATGTTTGGTGTATAAATTTTGATGATTATGGAAAGAATATGAAAATGATTCTTGAAAAGATATTATGTTTATGAAATCATGTTTCGGAAATGTGTCATTTTGGGCAACATATTTACAAGTTGTGAAATGTATGATTATGTGGGTTTGGTGTGGTCCATTCTGTATGTCAAGTGCACTTTGACTCTATTAAAGGCTTTTCCCGCCTGCCTGCTAGTGGCGTAGAGCTCTTTCATGGACTCCTTCATGTTTACGACTATGCAAAACCATTATGTGGGATTGTGATAGTACGTTCTGTTTACGACTACACAAGACCATTATGTAGGAATGTGTTAGTACGTTCTGTTTATGGACCTACCCAAACCATTCTGAATTGCTTATGTGTTCATGATTGGATGACAATTTGATGCATATGTGATTTATGTGTTCATGATATGTATTGACAAGTTGAGAATTTGGCAAATATGTGTTATATGGATTTGATGCAAATTTTATGTGACATTGAGCTTTTTCAATGGTTTTGTTTGTTCTCCATTACCAGTACAAAACTGTTACACACGAGCTTTTAAGCTCACCCCCATTCCTTCCCATCTCTAGGTGATGAGTAAGAGATCAAGTGAAAGAGAGTCAATGCATTCCCCGATTATGCATATTTTTATATTTTAAGCTAGATTTTGTGAACACAAGGCTCTAGTCACATTTCAAGTATTATTAGTTCAAGTGTCTTTTGTATTTTGGGATTTGAGACATTGATGTATTGTGGCTTGAAATGCCCATTAAAGCTTTGTAAAACTCTTATCTTTTTATGTTAATGAACTATGATTGTGTTTTGCCCATGACATTTCCAAATTGTTCATTACATTGCCAAGTTTTCCATAGGGGTAAAAATTTGTACTATGAAATTAGGAGAAAAACTGTATTAATCTAGGCTGAATTAGACAAAGGTGTCTTCTTGGAAGTTGTAGTTTATCTTTCTAGCTTTCCAACGTTATATAGTATGAAATTTTTTGATATCGGAGTTGAGAGGTATGATCATTAGAAGTTTGTGATGTTGTATAGGAAGGACATACGGGAAAGCTACATTAATTTGAAATTTTTGGAGGCAAAATATCTTTTCGGTATCTTCATGTAAGTTGTAGGTCTAGAAGTCTTCTTCGAAACTGTCTTTGAATGACCTTAATCCGATATCTCTAGTGAAAGTTATGTCTTTTTTACTAAAACAGGTCTGTTAAAAAAAAGGGAAGTCGTGATCATGACTCTGTGGAATTTTTGGGTAAGTCATGATCACAACTCATCACGATGTCATTTGGACGTTGGATGACAAAGTTATGGCCAAAAGAGATCGCGACTTGTAGGTTTTCCCAGACCTGAACACCTTTTACTCGTTTGGCCATAACTTTGTCATCTGACCTCCAAATAACCTGATTCTTAAACCAATAAATTTCTAACACATTTATCTATCTCTCTATAAAAACTTATAGCTTTTGTTATTGATTTAGAAAAGAATGATTGGATCAAAGTAAGGGTATCGGTTGGAAGAGTATGAATTGGATATTTTACTAAACATACTTTGATATTTTGATGATATCTTGATCTGTAGACCTTCAAATAAGATGATTCTTATTTCTAAATAAACTAGAGACATGGAGCTACAAATGTTTTGAAAAAGTTAATTTGTAATTCTAGTTTGAAGATTCCCAAAATCTGTTCTGAAATAGGAGAAATGAGTTTGATGATGGTGACTGACTGGTGGGAGCACACCACCCTTGTGGGATGTGCGTTCGGATATCACTTAGGACATCGGGCTTGTATCTTGAAAGGGCGGGGTACCCGATACTTATCGTATCAATGCAACTAGGTTTAGCAGTATCCTAGACATGAAACAAGAATTACGAAATGAACCTGCATTGTTTTAAATGAACCACATGCATTGTTTTAAATGAACAACATGCATCGTTTTTGTATTGTTTCACTTGATTTAAAATTGTTTCATATGATTTGAATTGTTTCATATGATTTGAAGTTGCTTTACATAAAACATGAACTAAAGATTTTTTTAAAATGGTTTTGAATTGAAGGAGTGATTATGCCGCTTCGAAAAAGAACTAAAGGAGCTACGACTCGATCTCGCTCTCTCCAAGGGAGAACGGATGAATCTTATGTCCTACAAGATGCGGGAACACATTCTGCTCCTGATTCTGAAGCACCTCGTGTTCAACATAAAATGCCACCGCCTCCTCCTCCTATGCCTTAAGTGAACCCTCTTGATCCACGATTCTTTCAAGCCTTTGCTTAGGCTTTTTTATATGCCACGGGCCAAGGATCACAAGTTTCGGTGCAAGCTCCAGTGCAGAGGAGTGGACAGTATGATAAGCTCCGCAAGTATGGGGCTGTGGATTTCAATGGGACTACAAATCCAGAAGAGGCTGAAGCATGGTTGAAGAGAACTGAGAGGGTCCTGATTCAGATGAAGTGCTCGGATGAGGAGAAGTTAGATTATGCAGTCAGTTTACTACAGGGGATGCGCTTCATTGGTGGGAGTCAGTGCCCCACAGTTAGGTCATACCACCGGTGTTGACACGGAGAGACTTTTTGGAAGCTTTCAGGAGGAAGTACTTCTCGAGAGTTTATGTCCAAGAGAAGGCCAAGGAGTTCCTGAATCTCACACAGAGGGACATGAGTGTGAGTGAGTATGAGCTGAAGTTCACCCAGCATTCACGGTATGCGGCCAACATTGTTGCGAATGAGGAGGACAAGTGTCGCAAGTTTAAGGGAGGACTTCATTTAGGGATCAAAGAGAACGTCCTGATCCACAACTTCTGTGACTACCAACAGTTGGTAGATGCTGCACTCCAGGCTGAGAAACTGGAGAACATCAAGTATGAAGTGAATAAGAAGAGGAAGAGTAGGGAACAGTCTTCCAAGAAGGAAATGGGTGCTCTAATGCCTGAGAGGAGTACGAAGAGTTTTCACACACAGAGTGAAGTGGGTAGTAGTGGCTCGGCTAAGAGAAAGCAAGAAAAGGCAGTGTTAGTGCAAGCCTCAACTACAGGGGGCAATAAAGAGATTAAGATGAGCAGATACACGAACCCTCAATGTGAGCATTGTGGGAAGTTTCATAAAGGAGAGTGCTTCAAGTTACTTAGAGCATGTTTCCGATGTGGGGAAACGGGATATATGATCAGGGACTGTCCCCAGGTACCGAGGCAAGAGGGGTCGCAGTTATAAGCCCCAAGAAGAGCTGAAACAGTGGGAACCAAGCCAGTCACTGAGGTGGGTAGTTCTGCAGCGGCGAGAAAGGCTATTCTTCCATGGAGGCCAAGGGGTCAGGCACAAGCCAGGGTGTTTGCTATGACCAAAGAGGAAGCTATAGCCGCACCTGAAATTGTCACGGGTATGGCGCAGTTATTTAACTCTGCAGTATATTTGTTGATTGATTTTGGCTCCACACATTTATTTGTTTCTGCAATCATGTTTTTATATGATGTTAAATTGGTTCCAATAGATAATTGCTTGATTGTTAGTACTCCCTTAGGGAGGAAGGTGATAATAAGTCAAGTGTATAGAGATTGTGAATTATTTATTGAGGGTGCTAAACTGGTAGTGGATTTGTTGCCACTGGATTTAAAGGGTTTAGATGTGATACTAGAAATAGATGCCATGGAGAAATATTGTGAAAAGTTAGAATGTGGCCTTAAAGAGGCAGAGTTTGATCTAGGTAATGGTGAGAAGGTGACTTTTAGAGGAGATAAAAGGACACCATCACCCAAGATTGTTTTGACTTTGTTAGCTGACAGGATGATGAGGTAAGGGTGTGAAGCCTTCTTGGCATACGTTGTGGATACTGATGTGAATGAAGGGAAGTTAGAAGATTTTCCAATTGTGAGCAAATTTCCATACGTGTTTCCAAAAGACTTACCTGGTTTGCCACCGGTGAGGGAAACTGAGTTTACTATCGACTTGATTCTCGGTACCGCACCCATCTCTAGACCACCTTATAGAATGGCTCTAGCTGAGCTGAAGGAGCTTAAGGAACAATTGGAAGAACTGTTAGAGAAGGGGTACATAAGACTGAGTTCATCATCATAAGGAGCGTCGGTTCTGTTTGTTAAAAAAAAGGATGGAACATGGAAGATGTGTCTTGATTATCGGAGACTCAACAAGGTGACTATTAAGAACAAGTATCCTCTACCCCGGATTGATGATCTATTTGACCAGCTGCAGGGAACAAAGGCCTTTTTGAAAATTAATTTCAAGTCAGGCTATCATCAGCTCAGAATCAAGAAGTCTGATGTAAGCAAGACAGCTTTTAGGACTCGTAATGGGCATTACGAGTTCCTAGTCATGCCATTTAGATTGATCAATGCTCTAGTTATGTTTATGGATCTTATAAATAGGGTCTTCAAGGAGTATCTGGATCAGTTTGTCATAATGTTAATAGATGATATTCTGGTTTATTCCAAGAGTGAAGAGGAACATGAGGAACATCTCAGGATAGTGTTGCAGACACTAAAGGAGAAGGAACTTTATGCTAAGCTCAGCAAGTGTGAGTTTTGGCTTCATAGGGTGGTATTCCTTGGATATGTAATTTCTGAGGATGGCGTACATGTTGATCCGAGAAAAATTGAAGTAGTGGTGAAGTGGCATGCACCCAAGACAGTGACAGAAGTAAGGAGCTTTCTAGGTCTGGCAGGTTATTATAGGAGCTTTGTGGAAGGATTCTCCATGATAGCTACTCCACTGACTAGGTTATTGAGGAAGAATTAGAAGTTTATTTGGAGTGATGAATGCCAGAAGAGCTTTGAGGAGCTTAAGCACAGATTGACAAGTGCTCCAATTATGACTTTGCCTATGGGAGATGAGGATTATACAGTTTACAGTGATGCTTCAAGAAAGGGTTTAGGTTGTGTATTGATACAAAGAGACAGGGTGATAGCTTATGCTTCAAGGCAACAAACCATAATCCCTCAAACTCCTATCAAGCTTTTTCCTAATCAAATTAACTCCACTTTGCTTATTGTACTAAGTGTAAAAGTATACACCAGATGGAATGTTAGTAACCTAAATATCAGTAAGGCATTTTCTTATATTCAAGTATAACTTGCCAATTTCATTTGTGTTCGGAAAAGCATTAAAATCCCCAGCTACAATCTAGGGGAGGAAGAATTGTTAGCCACTGTTTTGAGTTGATTCCATAGAAAAGTTCTTTAACATGTAATGTTTTGAGTATAAATAAAAGAAACCACGATTGATTTACCTGAATCTTTAAACACCATTTCAATATGTATTAACTGATCATATGAGAATTTAGAATAGACATTAAAAGTAGATGAATTATATAACACCACAATTCTACCATTAGTATGATGATCATGATTAGACTTTTTGTTCCAATTCCTTGGCAAAACATCAAGAAAGTTACATTTGAACTTCTTCATACGAGTTTCCAAAAGACTAGCAATCAGTGCTTTATTCTAAGTCAGTAGAATATTGACCAAAAGCTTTTGTAACAACAACAATTTAAATTCATGAATATGATATTTGGCGAGACCAAAAATTAATTAGAGTTATTAGATACTATTATAGATAATTTACAAAAGGGATAATCACCATAAGTTCCTAATGTATGTTAGTAACAAAAGTGAGTTCTCCAAGATTATTTCATTAATGATGAATACGGATATGTCTTATATAATGCATTCCAACCAATATGAAATGATATATGTAGAATGCATATCAAGTTGAATGGTAAGATAGAGACCTTGGAAGGGATCTTGGCAACATGGTAAACTTAGTAACATTAAAATGAAAATCCTTTAATTGTAAATTAGAAATGACATTGAGACCTACTTAGAGCGGGAAAAAGATAAAGATAATTTTTTACTACTATCATTATATTAAAGAGAAAAGGTAAAAACTCACTATTATTAAGTTCACTACCTATATCATTATTTAGTGGGATTGTCTTGTAGTAAATAATCAAAAGAACTATGAGGAGCCTATTAACAATTAGGAGGATATGAAAGCAATTATGAGGAGTCAATTTATCCCTCATCAATACTTAAGAAATTGTTTTAGAAATTACAAGGTTTCACTCAATGATCAAATAATATAAAGGAATACCATAAAGATATGGAAACTGCCACTATTAAAATTAAAAGAACATAAACCTGATTAGTTTTGGATAAAAGAATTAGATCATCTGAAAAGTAAAAATTAGTGATCCACAACTTCTTACAACTAGAATGAAATTTGAAATGTTTGATTCTCCCCACAATTCTACTAAGAGTTTTGTTGAACAACTCTATTACTAGAGAAAAAAATAAGGTGAGATTGGATCACCTTGGTGAATTCCTTCATAGCTCTTAAATGACTTACAAGGTTGTCTATTCACCAGGACTTTAAAGGAAGAAGTAGAAATGCATTGTGAAATCCATTGTATTAATATATTAGGAAATTCCAAAACACGTGTTTAAAATGAAATTCCAATCTACACTATCATAGGTTTTTTTCAAGTCCACTTGTGGCAAGCAATTCTTGTTCCTCCTCTTTTGGGCGTAACTTTTAACCAATTCTTGAAGTAGCAATATGTTATCCCTCGTGATCCTACTTGGAATGTAAGCCTATTATAACACATCAATATATTTGTGGAAACAAATTTAAACCTTTGAGCCTATATCTATAGTATAATCTTGTACACATTGTTGCAACAAGAGATAGGTTGATAATTAGATAAAGAAGACAACTCACCAATCTTAGGAATGAGAGTTATGAAGGAGTTAAAAATCTTTGGCAAAAACCTCCCTTTGTTAACGAATTCAAGAACAACAGATGCGTAGTGAGATTCCAAGATTTATGGAAGAAGTAGGGGTTATAGCCATTAGGTCCAAGGGCTTTGTGGGGATTGAGAGATCTTAAATAAATCTTAATGTCTAATATAGTGTTAGGCCTGCAAAGAGAGTCAGCTTCTTGTGGAGTATTGCACTCTCATAATTTCTTTCAATAGTGCGCAAGAGGCTGGCATTTGTAAGAGTGTTTATTAACTTAGATAAGTAGTCATAAGCATCTTGCAACAGTGAGGATTGAGTATCTAGATTCTGATTATTGAGTTGCAAGAAGACAGACCTATTGTTACTCCTTCTGGAAACCACAACTCTATGAAAATAGGCTGTGTTTTTATTACCAAATTTCAACCATTTTAATCTTGATCTTTGTATCATAAGTGAGTGATCAAATAAGATAGCCTTATCAAAATGTTGCATAGTTATCCTTTCTTTGAGTAGAAGAGATTTAAAAAAAGGATTCGCTGAAACTCATGGATATTTTATAAAGCATCTCTAGTAGTCTTGAGAAGATGATGAGTATTTCTTGCATTAGACTGATAGAGGATCTTTAATTGCTTCTTTGAAAGCCCAATTTTCCTGCAATATATATATTGATGAGAATCCTCGATACTAGTGTTCAAGGCATTCAAAATACATCCATCAAATTCGGGTAAATTAATGAGGAAGTTATTAAATGTAAATGGGTGTAAAGAGTTGCTAGCAGAAAAATGAGTCACAATGACAAAGTGATCTAAAAGACTATAATTTATTAAGTAGGAGAAGGTGTTTAGGAAGGCAAAAAATCAAGCATAATCCCTTAAACTCCTATCAAGCTTTTCCCTAATCAAATTAACTCCACTTTGCTTATTGCACTAAGTGTAAAAGCATACACCACATGGAATGTCAGTAAGCTAAATATCAGCAAGGCATTTTCTTATATCCAAGTATAACTTGCTAATTGATCTAATACCATCTATTTCATTTGTGCTCAGAAAAGCATTAAAATCCCCAGCTATAATCCAGGGGAGGGAAGAATTGTTAGCCACTATTTTGAGTTGATTCCACAGAAAATTTCTCTAATATGTAATGTTTTGAGCATAAATAAAAGAAACCAAAATTGATTTACCTGAATCTTTGAACACCATTTTAAAATGCATTAATGGATCATATGAGAATTTAGAATAAACATTAACACAATTATGCCATTAGTGTGATGAGCATGAATAGATTTTTGGTTCCAATTCCTTGGCAAAACATCGAGAAAGTTATAATTGAACTCCTTCATACGAGTTTCCAAAAGACTAGCAATCAGTGCTTTTTTTCTAAGTTAGTAGACTATTAACCAAAAGCTTTTTGAGTGGGTAATTGCCCTTCCCTACCCTCGCCTTGCAACAGTGAGGATTGAGTATCTAGATTCTGATTATTGAGTTGCAAGAAGACAATCCTGTTGTTACTCCTTCTGGAAACCACAACTCTATGAAAATAGGCAGTGTTTTTATTACCAAATTTCAACCATTGTAATCTTGATCTTTGTGTCATAAGTGAGTGATCAAATAAGATAGCCTTATCAAAATATTTCATAGTTACCCTTTCTTTGAGTAGAAGAGATTCAAACAAAGGATTCGCTGAAGCTCATGGATATTTGATAAAGCATCTCTAGTAGTCTTGAGAAGATGATGAGTATTTCTTGCATTAGACTGATAGAGGATCTTTAATTGCTTC
>JAOSBP010000206.1:37681845-37695038 GCA_027563825.1 Erythroxylum mucronatum
GGTTTAGTTATTAAGTTTTATTAGTTTATTTTAATTTTTAGTTAAATCTTTTATTACATTATACAAATTGCATTTAAGTTATTAGGTAACCAATCCAATCCTCATAGCAATGATATCATGTGTATATATACTTATGGTATTACATATATTAAAACAAAAATAATTTTTAGTGTCGCTGTTGGGGATTGAGATTTTAACATCTTATACAATTTGAATTCTTTTGATTTAAGGAATTTAATACTTTTATCTTGTGCGATTGTAGGTGCATAAACACAAGAACCATTTAGAGCTTATGAAAAATTAGAAAATACATCAACCTTTGACATCACTAAGCAAAAGAGAGAAATTCAAAGAGCAAAGCACCAAGAAGCTATAAATAAAATAATGGCAGAGGAAAGAAATCAAGGAGAACAACAAAAGAACCTTATAGAATTCATGAGCCCAAGTTTCAATGTGAATCAACAAGGGATTAAAAGGTCATCAATTTAGAATAATACATTTGAAATCGAACCAGCACTATTGAATGTTCTACAGACCAACATGCAATTTCATAGACTAGCCAATGAGGATCCCAATGTTTATCCGGCCAATTTCTTGGAGATTTGTGATATGTTCTGGTATAATGGCCTGTCGAAAGATGTAATCAAGGTAAGGCTCTTCCTTTTACACTTAAGGGTTGAGCTAAGGCATATCGAACTTTTAGTGCAATCCTTCTTGGCTAGATACTTCCCCTTTACAAAGACTACTAGACTTATAAAGCAAATCATAAATTTCCATCAAAGTGAGGGGGAGTTTTTGTATGAAGCATGAGAGTGATTCAAGGAATTGCAAAGGAGCTGTCCATATCATAACTTATGAAAGGAGTTCCTTTTGCAAACTTGTTATAACAAGGTAAACCCACCCAAGTTAGGCACTATTAATGCAGTAGCTAGTGGTTCTTTAATAAGAAAAATAGTTGAACCAGTACATTAGTTATTAAAAGAGATGGAAAAAATAACTATCTATAGACATTAGAAAGAAGTAAATAGAAACCAACCTTTAGAGATGAAAAGGGAGTGCTTTCTATGGATTCAATGACAATATTGCAGGCTGAAGTAGCAAATTTAACCAAACAATTGAACAACCTAAAAACCATATCTTTTAGTCCACTTAAGACAATTAAGCATGGATGCAAGCTATGTGGACAAGAAAGTCATATCATAGCTAATTGCTTTTTAGTGGAAAAAACAACGTGGAGCAGCTTAACATTATAGAAGCACAGTATTATCGAGGAGGTAACAATCCCTACTCTAATAATTACAATTCAGGGTGAAAGAACCATATAAATTTTTCTTGGTCTAATAATGCAAGGAATCAATTAAGAACTCAAGAACCACTAGGGTTCCAATAAGATGGGCTTGGTTCATTGTAAACAAAGATGGATAAGCTAATGGATGTGTTGAAATTCCAAGTTCACGAGCCATGATAAGAATCAAAAGATAATGGCAACTAAATTAGACCAAATTGTGAAGAATCATACATCTTCCATTTACAATTTGGAGATTCAAATACGCCAATCAGCTGATGCATTATCTATACGAAGTGTAGGGGAGTCTCCCAAGCAAGATGAAATTGAATCAAAGGGAGCAGCTAAAAGCCATCACACTTGAGAGTGGGAAAAAATTGGAAGAGCCCCCACCAAGTTGAGGATAAAGAGAAAAAGAAAAAGGATGAAGAGAAGTTAAACAACACTTCTTATATTCCTCCTCCTTCATATGCAGCAAAGATCCAATTCCCATAAAGGCTGTAAAAGAACAAAATGGATATGCAATTTGCAAAGTTCGTGAAAATTTTGAAGAGATTACATATTACCTTACCCTTTTTGGAAGCTTTGGAGAGTATACCCAAGTACATAAAGTTTCTTAGAGACATCTTATCAATTAAGTAGACTTGGGATGAAAACCAAATGATCTCAACGATACAAAGTTACAGCTCCATAATTATCAAACACATACTCTCAAAGTTGAAATATCCAGGGAGTTTTACTATACCCTATGTAAGTAGTAATTTAGAATTCTGGAAATGTTTATGTGATTTGGGTGCAAGTATTAATCTTATTTTTAGGAAATTGTGGCTATGAGTTATTAAGCCAACATTCATGCTTATTTATTTGGTAGATCAATATATAAAGAAACGACCTGGAGTGATAGATGATGTGTCAGTAAAAGTGAAAAAGTTTATTATTCCTATGGATTTTTCCATGCTAGACTTTGAAAAGGATTAAAATTGTAACACCCCACTCCCGCAAGACCCGAACCTGACATCGATGGTGATATCCGAGTCCGTGCCCGCGAAGGTGATGTGCTAGGGCACTCAATCATTCAAAAGTCGGTATAAATTTTTTTTCACTAACATATTTTGCAGAAATCAATATTCAGATCGGGCCCACTTTCATTCATAAATATTTACAATCATAACAATACACTCAACAGGATTTCAATAGCCATTTAGGGCCCATTACAAAGATAAAACATCTCAGTCATAAAGACTTTACATTACAACAAAAATCCATTTGTATACACATGGTACAAAAATTTTGGAATCCATTGTTTATACAAAAATTGCGGAAAACAAATTTGTACAAAATAATAAAATACAGAATGTAGACGCAACTGATCCCGACCTCTTCCTTCACTCACATGAAGTAGGTATACTCCTGTTTACCTAATGGGGTATTCTTCAGAGTCCTGAAAAATATTTGCAAATTTTGAGTGAGTTTTGCGAACTCAGTGAGTGACCATCCTCGATGGCTCATCCAGTCACATAGCACATAATTCACATCATTACACATTTCACACTTCACATTAAATAGAATTTAATCACTCATGTTATGCATATGCAGTACACATGAGACTCACTTTTCATTTGTTATTTTGTTGTGACCGAGTGCCTAAACTGTCCCATATAGGGCTTATTGATAATTGTCCCTTATCCACTTGGGAGATACAGGGCTCATTAAACGTTGAGCCTGAGGTTCTGATTCACTTTTGAGCTCAAAGCTAATTTTCACTCGTTGAGCTTTAAGCTCTGATCGGTGGCTACTCTGGTCATAACAGCCATTATATTGCATATGAAATGGAATGCATCACTCACATTTGCATAAACTCATTCATTCCCATATCATCGGACCTTAGTCCGGCATTAAACATTAGAGTTGAGAATTCACACTTTCATTCATATGCAAATGCACATTCAGAACACATTTAACAATCACATTAAGCACACTTAGTTCATCTCATTCATATACAAGTAACACTTTAATATCCTAGTCAGATATCACATCATCGGACCTTCTGTCCGGAAACCAACATAATCAATCACATTCATATAATTCAGACAATAGTCAATCAATACAAAAATTCAAATAATAAAATGAGACCATCTAGGTCTACTCACAGTACGCTCTAGATTAGCAATCTCTTCCAAGATCTGGAAACTCCTTAATGTGGATGCTTATCCTGCACATCGATATTATGTCGTACATACATTGCACATACATTAACACTTACACAATTATAACCATTCATGTAATACACACATGTGTATATAGAATATGTACAATATATGTTCATGACAATCCCGGGTATCTTTCCTTTAATACATCACAAAGTCATTCTTATAAGAAAACTCAACTAAGTATAATTCATACTTAGGTTTATGCCTCACTAAACCCATTAAAATCTCTGTTCCTTTCTCATTGACTCACTTCAGAAAATTTTCCAAATCACACTTTCAGAGTCTACTTTGCATAGTAAATCTAATAAGGTAATTGGCAAAATTGAGTAACAGTTCCTTCTAGAAAGTTGTACTCCATTGTCTTAAGTTTCTATTGACACCAAAATCACTCAATTTGGTTTAGTAATTTGGAAGATATGCCTCAAACATTTTGGGACTATTCTTGGGTACTATACCCAACTTCCATCTAGAAATTCAATATCTTAGAGACTGAATCAAGATTCCACTTCTCATATAATTGATATTCCTGATTCTCTAGTTTCATCTAGATTACAAATCATCTCATTTGGAATCTTATAGGTCCAAATATAACAAAACATTGAAGTATGCTCAGTAAAACTAATCCCATTTACACTGTCCCAACAGACTCCCACACTTTCCTTTGTTCAATCTTTCTCAATTCAACACCAATTAAAACCAATTTTCATGGAGATATAGGAAAATGTGTTAGGAACCTATTACTTCAAAAACCAAGTCATTTTAAGGTCTAAAAAAGGAGTTATGGTCAAAAGAAGAACCCAAGTTTAAGACCTCAATCAAACTGAACCTATTTTGGCGCGATTGCCATAACTCTTGCTAAACATTTCTAATTCATTTCATTTTTAGACCATTTGAAAGAGAACATCGAGACCTACAACTTTCATGAAGACCACAAAGTCAGATTCTACCTCAAAAATGGTCAAAAATCGTGAGTTCTTAAAGTTATCCCGTGAATGTCCGTTTAACGGACATTGATCGGCCAAACTGCACTTTTTCACCCGAGAAGGTCCATTTTTAACGGACATACACTAGACTGGGGGTCTTTTTAGACCCAAGAAGGTCTGTTTAACAGACTTAATGTTCGTTTAACAGACATGTTTCACAAAACTCCCACCGAAGCCTCTCCAATGGTTCTTACACTCATTCTAACATCATATACACCCATACACTTCTCAAATTCACCTATTTTAGCATAAAACCACTTCATATCAACTCACATACCAATTAGATTTCATTAAACTCTCAAATTCCAACTCATTTCATTCATCATACTCAACTACATCTTATCATTCAAACATTCCTATTCTTCTTCCAAAACCTATCTTGTTCCTAAATATCAAACACTTCATATTCCAAATTCCAACATCTCAAGTTAATGACTTCTTGGTGCATCCCTCAAGCTTAGTTCAACAACATCCTTACCTAATTTCATTTTTCCTATTTGCTCATAATCACCCAATTCACAACATAAACATATACATTCATCCAAGTTTTTGCAACATTCAGTTCTCATTTTCACATCAAAATTTAAGACTCTTAAAAACACAATTTATAATCGATCTGTTCATAAGAAAGATAGCCATATGTCTCTAGTTTAAGCCAAAAAAAGAATCAACCGAATTGGATAACTATAAAGCAAGTTAGGACTAACATAAAAATATATCAGCAGAATTTTTTTCCTACTACAAATTTCCAGATTTTCCAACTTCCAGCAATTTACCTCTAACTCATCTTATACCTAGCTTATCTCTTCCATTTCATTTCCTCATCATTTTCAACCCAATTTAACTCAATAAATCACTCCCAATTAAATTCATGATCTATAATTGATTATTAACCGAAAACAGAGCATCACACATGTACCTATACATTAAGAATTTTCTGCACTCACCGTAACACCATTATATGAAACATCAAACTTCTAAAATATCTCTATAACACATTATAAATCATTAATCATCATATACAACATCAATCATCCATAAACAACTCCTAACCCATTATTTCAAATTTACAAGAACAAACAGCAATATACACTATAGCATATACAAAACTCCTTATCATGATTATTCAACCTCCATAACATTTCTATAAATCATTACTCATCAAACCTATATAAGCAAGAAATTTACACATTCTCACCATTCACGACACCCATAACCCCAAAACACCATTCCATGAAATTAACCCCTAAATATCATCACGAAAACTTCATTTAACCAAAACCCATGATAAATGACAAGATACTTACTTGATTTAGCTTCCAAATCTTCATGAACACCATTCAACCCTAACTCTTTCATCTCCACCTTAATCAACTTTCATGGAGGAATAGGTTGGATCTTTTAGTGAGAATGAAAGAAAGAGCAAGGTGGAAGAGTAGAGTAGTTAGGTTGCTAGTGATGGAGGGAAGAAAGATTCAACCTTAAGGCTTAGAGAAGCAAGCATCGTGAATGGAGAAGAAGAATGGAGGAAATAAAGAATGAAGAAGAAGGAGCATGTGTCATTGGGTGGAAGACTAACATATGGTCTTTTACTTTAAGAAAAATAAGTGGTGTGGCAAGTGACACATGTCACTTGCCACGTGTCTCTTTCTTATTGCTCCATTTCTTCCACTAAAAGAACTAGTCTATTTTATCTCCAATTTCTAATCCATTCGTCTCCTAATTTGCAATACCACTTATCCATAAATCCTAAGGTCATTTATCAAAATTTCCAATGCCATTGAATAGTAATTATACTACCAATTGACAATTGTCTTGCCACTTGGCATTTTTCCTGGTCCAGAAATTACCCCAATTTTTTTTCAGAAAAATGCTCCAAAATTCTCCAAAAATTCTATGTCAACAATTATACTCTCCAGATCAATTTTCAATACCAATTCACAATTCTCAATAACAATCACATTTATTAACAATTATACCCGGAATGTCAATGAATGCATGTACACTTATTGTTATGTGCAAGGATTCACTATTCATGTGCATGTGCACCTTATGTAATGCATGAGCATGAGATGTGTTATCCCAATTTCTCTGATTGATCTCACATGTACCAAATTTTTCGGGTTCTAACCCTTTGGATGGAAATGGGATGTTACAGTTAATGAATGGAGCATGATCAAGTCTGCTTAAGGTATTAACCTAAATGCAAACAAGACATATCCAAGTGACAATATGTGAATGATTGTGAATTATGATTAAGGAAACATACCTGAGATAGTCATTAGGCATGCATTGAACATGATATATGTATATATGTGCACAAATGAATAAGTTTTTGATTGATCGACTTTGTAATGTGAATTATGTGTGAATTGTATGATTTTAGACGCTCAAGTCGGATGCCATTCAGACATTGTCAGACCATCCAGGCAATAGCATAAATTGGGGTGTACTGTGAGTCAACCTAGATGATCTTCCTAGGATTGATTTATTATAATTAACTTCCAATTATTGAACTGTTTGTGATTTGTATGTGAATTCCAGATTTTAATGGTCCGAGGAGTTTGATATTCGGGAATGTATTAGAAGTGTTCTGTTTGCATATGAAATTTGAATGATATCTATTTGCAACTAAATTCTGAATGATTTTAGAATACTCAACGAAATTTGAATGTCGGACTAAGGTTCGATGAATATAAGATTTTGTTTGTGCATCATAAGTGAATGCTATTCACGGCATATTTTGTTATTTGATGCATTTCATAAAATGCATGTTCAAATAAAGACGTTACGATCAAAGTAGCCAGTTTGAAAGAGCTTTAAGCTTAGAATTCTGCACGTAGAGCTTTGCTCCATAATTTCTGTATCTGATTAAGCCCAATGGGCCAATATTTGTATCTACATTTGTATTTGAAAGGCGCTCGATCACAATAAATAATAACGAATTTAGAGTCTCATATGCATCTGCATTTGTATATTTATGATTATGAAATCATTTCTGAAATTGTGATGATAAAGTGATATGCCATGATAATGTGATTGATTGGGTTATACATGTTCTGAAAGAATGTATTGAGATGTGTGACATTCATTATGTCTTATTGAGTTGGAAAATGTTTGTGAAATTGGTTGCTTGTGTGATATTCTTGTATTTGATTTGAGTGAGATCATCAATAATGGTTCACTCATTGAGTTCGCAAAACTTATCAAAAATTGCAATGTAGCTTTTCAAGTACGAGTCAAGAGACCTAGTTCCTAAGATTTTCTAGGGGAATATTTTGGATTAAGATATGGCTCAAAGGCCTGTCAGCTGACATTAGAGGAGTTTTAGATTGTACTTTTTAGTTTCTTTGACTTATAGAACTTTTTTATAAAGGAATGTAAACTTTCTCATGTTTGGTAATGTAAATATTTGTTTTAATGACTACAATGTAAACTTTTGTGAATGAATGAGATGAAGTGTTGAGGTTTCAAGTATTGTGTATTCTTTATGAGGCCATTTAAGAGATTATGTTTTCTCTAACATACCATTGTCATGGGATATGTTCTTGAATGTCCTCTGGATGTTTGCGTATATATTCTATGGTAGTGGGATGTTACATGGTTAACTCACTAAGTTGAATTCTAGGGTGTGCTATCATCGTTCAACAAATCAACCAATTTCCATTATTTGTTATTCATTTTTAATCTAAAATTGTTAATCAATGTTTGTTGATTGTTTTCATTAAGTGTTAATTGTCAATTATTGTTTTGTTATTTGATTTAGTTTGTTAAATCTATTTAGTTCTCATGTTTAAATTCATTGTTTGTTAAATTTCTATTTAATAATTTTTAACCTTAGATTCCAGTATTAGATTAGCCCTCCTCGTGGGATCGACACCTTAGATACTATGTGAACGACCCGTACGCTTACGGAATATCAAGGTTAAATATTAAAACTTACTCATATCAGAAAATTGAGATCAAATATGAACAAAATTGAAGCAAAATTCAGAAGTTGTGAGAGTGTGTGAATGTTTTGGTGGTGAAAGTAATGGAAAGGAGAAGAATGAACACAACAGAAACTACTCCTGCAGTAGCTTGACTCATTAAATGCTAGGTGTATTCATGTTACAATGGCATATTTCACTAAGCATGTAAGCCACTTATCCCCTCTATAACCTACCAAATGTCACCTATTTACTAGCCAATTTGTCACTCATGCATTGCTGCTATTTTTAATTAATTACCTATGCCAAATGTCATTCATTTATCTATGTCAATTTATAAGCTTAGTCATCCTAATTTTTCATATATCAAAAACCAAAATAGAAACTTTCATTCACTATCATTCATGTAATCCTAGTTCTTTCCCACTTCAAAAACACTACACTAGCACCTTTCTTTAGTATTAATTCACCTTCATTGTACTTCAAAATTCAATCTCATTCATTCACAAAACAACTTATAACGTACAATTTTTAGACATCAAGAACAAGGCATAAAAGTATCCAATTCATGCATCATTTTTTTCCAATTATAACAATTAATTCCAAATTTACTACTTTTAACCAATCAAACCAAAATTCAAGACATAAACAATACACAATTCACATCATGATCATTTTAAACCTTTCATACCCTAGAATATGTCAACTGAGTGTATATATTATCTTTGCAATGTGTATTAATTCATAATTCATGTGTGTATGCTAATGATATGCATGTGAATGAAATGCAATTCATGAATTTTCAATGATATGGCTATGTGCAATATTCTAAGATTATAACCTTTAGTATGAAAAACGGGCTATTACAAAATTAAACAAAAATTTTATAAAAATTAACTAAATTACTAAACTAAAGCAAGGTGATTAAGTATAAAATAGAAATCAATGTAAATAAAATGCTAGGCTTTTGGGCTTTATTTATGAGAAATTTCAACTATCAAATAATATTTTTTTGAACCTAAGATATCTACGTCCTCTGTCAAAGTTACATAAGTATATCTAATAAATAATTACTACATATTGATGCACAATTAGCATAATCTAATTCATTAAGAGTAGTTATTCAATTAATTATCACAACAAACTAGGATATCTCGATCATTAAATATATAGTGTTTGTTCTCCTAGTGCATAGATTATATTTCTCATTTCAATACTTCACACAATCGCTAAAATTGAATCTATGATAGCTAATCATAAATTCAAAATTCAAGTTTAAAGAGAATAAATTCAACTTAAGTGTTAACTAACAATACATTAATAATTGAAAAAATCTAACATAAGTTATAATCCTAACCCTAATTTGGGATTTAGTTTCCAAACAAATGTTATAAAAGAAAGTAAAGAAGAAAAGGTTAGAAGAAATTTTCACAAATTACTTTCAACTTATGGTGAGTCTTCCCTCAATCTTTCTCTTAAGTGGTCCTTAATGATAAGAAAGTCTAAAAAAAACTCAATTCAAGAGTTTCCCTTCTACCTAGCTTTATCGCAATTTAAAGAAATCTAATAATAATTAACAAAGAAAATAAGATAAAAGAACTCACCTAATGAATTCTTGGAATCTTCTTATTCTTTGTTGCATCTTGATCGAATTTCCTTCTTTGTCTCCAAAGTGGCTCATTTCTTGTGTCAAGACACCCTAGTTTGACTCCTCTTAACTTTCCCCCTCCTGTCTCTTAAGCCTCTTTTTCTTTTTTATAACTAAAAATCCCTAAAATTCTAAGCACCAAGACTAATGCAGACCCATCTTGGTCACATGTTGCTTAAGAATTCTCTTGAACCAAAAATTAGAATTTTTTACCTATTAACTTGGTAACTTAATAAATTGCACACTCGAAGGTTAATTATGAGAATACAAAAGTCATTCCTTCTCCATTGAATGATTAAAGTAGACTTGAAAATAAAATATATGCTAAAATGAATATAATTCTTATAAAAAATATGAATTCAAAATTATACAAAAACTATAACTTAATTAAAAAGGAAGTCCAAATATAGCCCGATTATAACTAAATTCAATGGATTAAAATTGATTTAGCCAAATTTTGAGTCAATGGCAATCTGAAAAAGTTTGGACTCAAATGACCCAACATGAAACCTAAATTTTAAACTTTAAAATTTAAGTTATATCAAGGCTCAAGTGGGCTCTATCCTTTTAAAAAGTTCAAACCTAAGATCTATTGTTAACCATAGTAGATAGCAAAGAAAGAAGTGAGATGGGTTCAGGGATGGAGCTACAATGGAGGCAAGTGGGGGCACTTGTCCCCACTGGCTCCAACAAATTTCATGCAAAAAATTTATTATTTTAAGTTTTGCCCTCACAAAAAAAATAAAATTTTGCTCCCATTAAAATTTTGCCCCCATTAAAAATAAAATTTTGCCCCTATTAAAATTTTTTTCCCACAAAAAAAAAATCTAGATCCGCCCCTAGATGAGTTGCATCTTTTTAGTAGTTGAAGTTATTATTACAATAGTTGCTTTCTTTATTTTAATAATAACTTTAACCACTTATTATATTTTTATATAAAAAGTGGTTTAAGGCAATTGCAACTTGAGATTCAACGTAATTAATGATAACACTTTTTGAAAGTATACTTCCTGCTTTGATTTTTTCTTAAACATATATAACTATCCATAAATTAGAATCCCTTTTGAAACATGTAGAATAAGTATCTTTGTCTATATATAATGTATGATTTCTCTCGTGTTAGACTTTGAGGTAAATCTTTTTACTGGCAACTCTATCTAGTTCCCAGTTTTTGACTTCCATGAGGGACCACTTCTTCATTCTTCCCTTATACAATGATTTGGGATTATACCTGCTGAAGGATAAATATGTTTTTCAATCCTTTCACGCAACACTTCAATCCAAAATTTTGATGAAAATTCAGCTGTGGTGTTTAATATGTTCACAAGCCTATAAAACCCTAATTAGGTTTGTGGCACCTTCTCCTCCATTGGGTGTCGACAGCTAGAGCCAGAAAACCAGCAAGAGAAGTTAGATACAGGGATTGTTGGCATTGGTTGTCATGCGGTGGAACAGTTCCTGGCCGCCGGGGATAAAGGAATTTGAATGCCCTCAAATGCACCGTATGCAATTGCCACCGGAATTTTCATAGCAAGACGGTTGACGGTGTTGAGGGGTTGTATCACCACGACGAGCAATTCTCTCCTTACTGCGCCACGTCCTACTAGGTACTTCCACCACCGTCTCGTCCTCTGGCACTATCGGCAGTTCCTGGGGGCGGTGTTGGTAGTGGGACAAGTGGCAGGTACTTTATGGAATTCCAGTAATAGCGGGTGTGGTGGGACGAAGAAAAGGTTTAGGACTAAATTTACACTAAAAGATAAGATGTTGGAGTTGGCGTATATAGAGGCTTGGTGGGAGGATTCAAAGCTGGCGTGGAGCAGTTTCTAGTTGAGAAACGACATTTTCTTAAGGTTTGGATGCATAATAGCAAGCTCATCCTTACAAGACACGTGAACTTGTCACGTCATACATGGATGTTTACATATTTTAAAATAATAAAATTTATTTTTGTTTAATTTATTTTAAATGTTTTATAAATATTAAAAAATATATTTAGTTATTTTAATAAAAATATTATAATTAAATTTGTATGTTTTTTGGGCTTTATAACTAAAAAATATATTAGCATATCCTGCTTCCTACGTACAAAAAAGGAAAAGCAAAAGTCTTTTGTGCCAACTCGCTCCAGATCTTGTGGATTCAGACTTTTTCCACCGGGATCTAGTACGATTGGTGGCTCACAACCTCCAAACAACTATACAGGTAAATTAAGTTGACTGGGTTACTATTTACAGTGTAGCCTATTGGTGTCGATGGCAGTGGAAAAATTATAACCTATTTGAACCCACTTTTGTCTGGTCAGAAGACGGGCCTTGAGCTGTTATGGAGTACGTGGCATGGATAGGTCGAGTACGATCAGTAGAAAGCTGCATACTGCAGAATCAAGGCCTACCCTCTAGGTACCTTCGTCGGATGGACGACACCGCCTGACTCTTGGGTCAAACTTAATTCAAATGGTGCAGTCGAACACAGATCAAGTCTTGCCATTGCGGGTGGATTAATTAGGGACTGTCAAAGGAGGTGATGTGGTGGGTTTCTACACCACATTGGCAGAGGTTCTCCTGTAACTGCCGAATTATGGGGCGTTTACTAAGGCCTATACCTAGCATGGATGTTGGGGTATCGACGCGTGATGGTTGAAGTGGATTCCCTCGAGGTAATAAATATTCTCTCTTCCTCCACTATAGTTTTAACTTAGGATAATTTTTTGGTGGCCGGTACCCGTGACTTTCTACACCGAATCTGAGAAGTGCAGCTACAACACGTGAGTCGGGAAGGGAATCGGTGTGCCGATCGACTAGCATCTCTTGCAGCGATATCCAGTCCAGGTCTTCATATGCTTAACGAGCCTTCGATGACGATTGTGGCTTTAATTCCTCATGACCAACAAGGCGTCCAGTACCGCAGAACCCTACGCTAGCTATGGCGTTTTTTGTTTGTTGATATTTTCCCCTTGTGGCCAAAAAAAAACAAAACAAAACAAAGAGGCCAGTGGCAAAAAAGAAAAAATATACAAGTCTTCCATCTCCAAACATCGATAGGCAGTAGTGACTACTCAAAAGAACTTTTCCCAAAATAAAATAGCATGAAACTGGTAGAAGAAAGGAAAAGCTGCTCACCAAGTAGCCCAAGAGT
>JAOSBP010000206.1:37695138-37707351 GCA_027563825.1 Erythroxylum mucronatum
AAAGAACTTTTCCCAAAATAAAATAGCATGAAACTGGTAGAAGAAAGGAAAAGCTGCTCACCAAGTAGCCCAAGAGTATGATTAATCGGCTACCAATCAAAAGGGACTTAATAAAAGCTTCCACAGCCTTAACTCACTTATACTGACCCTAACACAGACTGCCACTCTCTCTCTCTAGATCTGTGGCTTGTGTGTGTGCATGTATATATATATACACACATACACTTACTGCAGAATTCCTACTTGTGTATTATATATACATGCGTTGTAGGAGCCTGGATCTGTACTATCACTAGCAGCCACTCCACTGACCCACACATACCTCTCACAACTACACACTCAGACACTCACCAGTGTGTCTGTTCTTTATACTTTTGCTTTGTAGGAAGATATCTTTTTCACGTTTTGCAATGCCATACCCTTTAAGGGTTTGCTTGACTCCCATAAACGGTGTTGCAGAGATGCTCTTCCTTGTTTTTCAGCACATTAAAAGATGTATTCTAGTTCAAGAAGAGAAAGCCTCACTCTGCCTATCTCCTAACAAAAACAATCTTTACATATTGCTAGGGTTTCGACTTTCGAGCTTTATAGTAAAACCTCATTCTTTTCCAGGCTTTACACAATGCAGCAGTAGCTCATGTTCAACAAGATTTCATCTTCATTCTTCATATGCGAGCATTCTAGCATTTTCCGTTATGACTACTTTAAGGAATTCAAGCCAAATCCAAAATATTATTTGTGACGACAGAAAATACATGTAACCTGAGTTAAGGCTGTTAAGCATGCAACGGTGGCAAGTACTACAGCTATACTAGTTAGATAGTTGTACTTTCCCAATTAATGAAGAAGTCGTATCAATCTGTAACATTGACGAGAAGAATCTTAAAAGCAATTTATACAATTTTTCCTCTCCTGAACAGATATTAAACGTTATCAATGTCTTTATATAAACCAACAGCATGATTCTGCTGAATTAAAAGATGCCGAGATTAATGTCTACTCTACTGTTCCTTTAAACTCGAGTTTGATTTTAATAATATGACATGATCAACTATTGGTGACATCAAGATTAAAATTTCCATGAATGTTTTTGTACAGCTAAGTACTATACTCACTGATACAACAACCTTGCAGGACTTAGGTCTCAAGTATTGCATGCTTACTTTGAGAAATTTGTGAAAGCTACCTATTCCATGGCCTACAGAAACCCTGAATGCAATTTAACGTCTGATGAGTACCTAAATTCAATACATGAGATATCAGACCGAACCCACGATCTGGAATCGATCATGGATGAATTGATGGTGGGAGCTGTAAAACAAAGCAGTAACTGACAATTTTGGAGAGAGACATGACCATAACCCAGAACATATTTCACTATAGTGGAAAGGCCAGTACGATATATCAAGACAAAAACAAACTAAAAAAAGTTGGGTTTGAATTTAGGTAGCCACACGAATCACTAAGAAAAAGAACACAACCAAAGTAGACATGTTTCTTTGAATCTAAAAAGAAAGCTTGAGGGACAAATCAACAAAATTAGAAGCATTAGATGCATTAGTACCCACTGCAACTGAAGCTTCCATGTCCTTGGAACAAGTGCTTTTATGATCGCTACTTTTTCCGGGAAAAAACTCGTACTCCACTATAACTCTTCCATTCGCTGAATTTCCCTTCCGATGAACTGCCACGACCTCCATGCCCTACAAATTAATAACACAAACTATAAATAACATCAAGAGGAAAGCGAATGTCACTTCAATTTCTAGACAATGGAATTATACAATAACATGTAATCAACCAGGTTTCTTATGCATGAAGGATAAATTTTATTTTGTTTCTTTTTACCACGTTGAGACTGTTATTGGCATACAAGCCTTTCTTTGTGGCTCTTAAGCTGAATTCATCATATTGTAATCATCTGATCGAAACTTAGGAAATCGGAACCCTAGAAATTAGGTGATACTGATACCTCACACCCCTCTCTTCTTTCACTATATACACTATGCTCCCCAGCAAATTTCTTCTTCTGGGAAACAATCAAGTAATCATCTTGTCAAAGACAATATAAGTAAAAGATGGGAAAAAAAATGAACTCTTCAAAATAAGTTTCCCATCCTTTTTCCTTGCGTTTTCTTTAAATCCAAGCAACACGTACGGTTAATCGCGGACGTTGCTCAAAACCAAAAAGTAAAAATCAGAGTAACAAGGTTAAATTTAATGAAACGAAACAAAGGGTATAAATATAATAATACACTTCGGTGTTATTTCAAAAGCCAAATAGAAGAAGCACCAGATGTCTAGGACTCACTTGTAGCAATATTAGAAAATTAAGAAACCATTCATCTAATGCAAACCTTATAGCAAATATCACATCGAGTATGAGCACACTGCTGTGTGATCATCTTTGGCATTGAAGAGAGCTCTTTCGAGGTCTCAAAAACAGCCGAAGCAGAATTACTACTACTCAACCCAAGCTGAACCGGAGCTCCAACCAAATATGGATTCGCAAAGAACTGATGACCCACTCCAAAACCGCCCGACCCATTACTGATAACCGAACCATACTGTACAGGAATGCGATTAACCTTAAGTGGGTCATCCACAGGTAGCTGCTGAAGGTGGCTGAGGGAGTCCATTTGGTTGGCTTCAATCATCGTCTTTCTCCATTCTTGTAGCCTTAAACGCTCGAGTTGAGCCACACCCATGCCTCTTTGGGGAGGATGTTTCTTGCGAGGTGGGCATTTGCTGGGTTTTCTTCCTCGGGTACTACTACTTACGGGTCTAGGTTGATGAAAGGATTCGGTCTTAGTGGGTTCTTGGAGAAGAATAGAAATGGGTGTAGCCATTGACGAGAGTATCTTGAGACAAAACAAACAAACCCGCTAGTGTTTGTAACCTAAGACAAGAGAGAGGTGAAGAAGATGGTATAATGATACTGGTAAAGGACTTCCAAGATTTTTGTGAGAAAGAGAGATGACAAAAGAATGGCCAGAGGAGAGGTGCGGGGTTTAAAGTAAGAGAAGTGATGAAGTGGAAAAACAGAACATGGGTTTTTTGCTATTCTCTTCACCCATTCATCTATTTCCAGATGCTATTATATATCATGATCATATGGTCTTTCTTATTTGTAGAACATCTAATTATGATGGCCTGGACATAGTCATTGGTCAAATGGTAATGCCAATAGCTAACTCCTGTTACCATGATCAGGAAGAAGAGGAGGAGCTAAACCTAAAACCACTCATAAGTTAATGCTTCTCAGCTTTATTTGCTTCTTACTACCAGCTTCAAAGGTTAGGAACACGCCTCTTTTACATTGGGCCCACTTACACGTGTCAAGACGTCGGACGATTTAGCCAATTGTACTAGACAAGGTCGGAGATGTGGGGTATTGTCCTCTGGGAAACATGTTCTAAAAAGCTGGCAGGTGGGGTAGTACTAGTAAGAGGCACGGCGTCAGTTTTGTCGGAAACGGCAAAATATCATTGGTTTTGTTTATATGTGGTTTTGTCACCAAGGAAACAAAAACGAAATGGTTTTTGGTGCATGGAAGTAAATCTTTCCGTCTGCCACTTCAATGGTCATGATCTTCCTGGTAATAGGGTTCTCTTCTCATGTATTTTGTGGGTCATCAGCAGATGTGATCGAGTGAGCTTAGTCTTTCTTAGTGAACTAGCACGTATAGCAGCCTCTGGCATCTGGGCAATCATAGAGAGTGAGATCTGGTGGCTGAAATTAGTATACATGAAGCTGCCCTAGCTACCATTATAGGCCTATAGCTTGCAATCATATCTTCTTCATATATGGAATCATGAAATGCTGTGTCCATGTGGTAGCATCTAGCTCTTTTATTGAGCTTTAAAGGATTGTCAATGTGATTAAGCTGTAAGTACTTCATGCAGTTAACTAATGTTAATTTGTGTTTGTATTATATTAGCCAATTAAGGAAATGGTTTTCAGGAAAATTTCCTTTGAACCTGTAAATATTTACAGGAAAATGATATGGATTGGTCAGAAACAAATCCTTGAGATCTCTATCACATGAAAACTTTCCGTTGTGGGTTAGTCTAAGGCATCAAAAAGGTTCTCTCCCAAGTCAAGTATTTTTGGATGTAAAGAGCTAATCTGCCATATCCCAATGAGAAACTTTTTGATGGCTACCCACAAACACAAAGACCACGTCAAACAAACAAGCTGCTTTCACATTTCATGAAAATACCACTCACAAAATCCATAAGAACGCCTACTTTCCTTGTCCATGTTGATGGAGAACACACAACTTCCACAAGCACCCAATAGAAGTTAGACAAAGACATAAACCATATGGTGTTGAATGGAGCAGAAGAAAGAAAGCACACATCCCATCCCCCAAGAAATTGCACAAGTGTTTGATGGCTTCTTTCTTGCTGGAGATCCATCCCAAACCGCGTGACCAACCAAACGAGTGTCGATGTGTGAAAGATCTCTGATCTCACGAATAGGGTGTACGGATTCACGCCGTCCTCAAAAGTAAGCCAGCATTCCACGCAAGCACATGAATAGACTCCAAGACCTTGATTCGTTTTTATCTAAACGGTAACTAAGGCCAATGGATTGAGGGACGTGGGACTAAATATCATTTGGTTTCCGGGGTTCATGCCACGTGGCGATTGGTCCCCGCTTCATGATGTTGGATCTGATGATGGTGAAATGTATAGGGTACTACAGGGAGATGTTTGTTTAGTGTAGAATAGCATATATAGGATGCATGTTATTACAGTAGGCGGCTGGGAGAGAAAGTGGGAACAAGGAGATTTGGCACGTGTGAGATGAGATGGCACGTGGGAAGATGCTGGGTTTGGGCAGACATGGTGGATTCTTGGTTTCTGAGAAGCAGATTGTGCCCTGCATGGAATTGGCATTAGGGATTTGTTGGTATTTTGTGTATAATCAATCATAGTCTATGTGGGGATCGGATCCGGCTTTGGTGTGACCATGAGGGAGGGGACCACATTGCACTTGTTTACCATACAACTCATGCTCTTTTCATTAGAATAAAGATGATCAAACCAAACTCTTGATTAATTAGCTGGCATGCTAATCTATTATCTTTTCTGAGATTATCATTAATCAATCATCAATACGAAAGTAGATGAATGCAGTGAATAATCTTATCTTAAAGTGAAATGGGAGAAGGAAGAACGAGTAGAGGGAGGTTGGTTTGATGAGAGTTAGTTTTAGCTTTATGCAACTTGGTTAGAGATCCAACTATTTCGTAACAAAATCACCCCAAGATCCATCCTATCCTTGTCCTCACAACACTTGCATACCATAAAAAGCAAGGAGTAAGGACCACATCAGATGCTTATGTAATTATTTGGATCTCATTTTCAATCTCAACTGAGATTTCCTCTCTCAGTTTACCACATTGCCCTAACTTGACCATTTTGTCCACAAGTGAACATCTTAGTACATATCTTGGTGTAAGATTTTATGGAGGGACAAAACAAAATCGAATACGAGGGGCACTGCAGATGTTGGGGATCATAAAATCCTGGCCGTTCAAGAAGGACAAATCTGTGCATCCAGTATTTGGTATTCTCTGGCATTTATGTACAGTTTGGTGTTATTTTTTGACGATGAAAAGGTCACTATCATTAGTTCAATTTTGCTTGGTATCTCATAACAGAAAAGACAATACAAGCAAAATGTGTCTGTGAGAGACGCATCCTAACGGCACCCACCCTTATCCTGGAATCAGGACGATTTGATCCATACTTACGGATTACTGTTTCTCTTTTTTGTTAAAAGTCTTGAATTTGCAGAGATATTGTAGCCATCTGTATAAAATAAGTTGCTGAAGAGAAGTGGAGTACATTTTGATACAGACTCTGTCGTAGTAACCAATCTGTTGTCTTCCTTCCATTCTCACCTAATACGAAGGCATTAGATCTGCTCTCAAATTGTTGTGCCCTACTGTGCCTTTAAGATCTTAGCCATCCAACTTATTGTAATGGATGACTTGGATTTATTCAGGTACAAGGATCATAGCACTTTGAGAACAGCAAATCTGTTTCCTTTGTTCCTAAGCTAAGACCACCAATTTTGAATCCCAAACTTATTAGCAAGGGGACCTCCTTTTGCAATTAAAAAGAAAACTATATATATAATATTGACAAAAAATAATATCAATTTACAACATGAGCTTCTGTCATTATTCACTCGACGTTTTCATATGCTACACTTCCAGGAAGTTTGAATGAAGCACATAGCATCCACTTTCCAGGTGCAACAAGACGTACCCTGCGCATTTCTACACAAACTGCCACCTCCTTTAATGCAATTCTTACCCGCTGTGCGTAAATTGTTCAAGAATCACAAGAAAAGACATCAGATGCTGCATGAAGGAAGATATATGCCAGGAATATGTATATGAAACCAACCACATATTGAGAATGGAAATTTCAAACCTCATGAAAGTCGAACTCTGGATCTTCAGCTTTTGAGAATCCATAAACATGGATCGTTGGCAACTTATATTCTCTAGTCTTGGGAACGTCCCCAAATATTCCCCTAAAAGCATCTTTCAACATAGGCAAAAACATTTAGTTGTGGATACAAATATTCAAGCCTAATCAATCTGAAATTTCAACAGTTTAAAAGTACATGTCCTGGTCAGTTACGGGTTCATGGTAACAAAACCATGGCGAAGGACATTTTTCTTGGTAAGAAATGAAAAGAAATATTTCGATGTTTCATAGACCTTGGCTATGCGAGTTTCGCCCATGCAAAGTGGTCAAAATCACACCAGGCATACACTAAACTTGATAGCGCCGGATAAGAAAAATGGTTGTAGTTGACTAATGAATGACCCAGACGTTTCACTCCCTATACAAGCAGGCATTTGAAAATAACATGTGCAATTGTTACGTATCAATATCCCCCTAGCCAAATTTGATAAAATTCACAAGATCAGTTTGAAGAGTTGAAACTAAGCTTACAAATCAGAAAGAATTCCAAGAAATTGTTGCCAGATGAAGTAACCTAAGCATGTCCACTACCCCCAAGACCACAGCCTCAAGAGGAATATTGAAGGTAAACTTCAGTTAAGTCGACATATTATTCAATGAATCATGCAACTTCTTACAATCTCATGTGTGTCCAAGGACAACAATGTATGATAACATACCGAGATATTCCACAGCATCATTTGGCAGATTCATAACCACCTGTGTGATAGAATGAGCTTTTTCACTTGTAAACATAGCATTGATGAACCTCCTTCCATCCATGTTAAAGACCTAGACAGTGACAAGCAAGATTCTCAATATGAAGCTTGACACTAAAGAATTACATGTGGCAGATTACCCAGCAACTTATTATCTGTGTAATTCTACGCGTTCCTGTGTTTGATGAATATGAATAACGGAAATTTTATACAGTGAGATTGACAGCATTGTCTGACAACAAAAAAAAGTGGCTTAATTAAGTTGACCAAGTCTTAATTAAGTTGACCAAGTCCCAGCATTGTCAGCAGAATTTGTACTAGAAATATAAAAGGGAAGTGTCTGCTTCTAAAAAGTTAATGGTAATAGGTCTCAAGTTACTGTTGTCTGTCTTTATGGCTATTTTGGATCTTCATAATAGAAGGATGAATAGAGGTGCAACACCAAAATGAACTATTAACTGGAAAGTCAGTTATACCCTGATCTTTCTCTCAAGCTTGTTGAGAACACTATTTCTCTCTAGATAATCAACTGCATGAGGATTCAAATCATTGGCATATACGCGCTTGACTATCTTTGCAGCAGATATAGCTATTGGACCGACCCCGGAAAAGACATCACCTGTCAATTTGCATAAATGATCAGCAAACACAAGTAAACAATGATTTTATCTTGTGCAGAAATTTAACAGAAACAAAAGTTGATAAAACAGAAGTACATTGCAAAAGTACAGAACAAGAGACCAACAACCTTCTAAACTAAAAACCAAAGAGAACATGACAAACAGAGAAAATTAGAACAGTAAAATCCACTAATAACAGCCATGTCTTCGAAGCAGAAGAAAGGAAATTCTGTGGTAGTAATCCTGTCACAAGGGCAATCTTCATTTGTTTTCCTACCAACTTTGTTTCTTTCACCCTTCAAAATAGTGCTGCTATTAAGTTCGATAGAACTGTCAAACTTTATCAATGGTCAAAATGATAGCCTACAAACTAACAGTTCTAAGCAGATATTTCAACAATTCAGCAGATATGTAAACTAGAAATATGAAAAGACTCGAACATACAAACAACATCATCTCTAGTAAAGCCATTGAGCAGTCTTTGTCTTTCAGTTGCGAGCCTCGAGTTCCAATACCTGCATAAAAAATGAAATTCTTAATGCTACTAGCACATAAACTCTCTCTGGTATTGTTCCCTGAACAATATTTATGTAATAAAATAAGATGGGAGATGCATCAATGCATCCACCAGTATTATAGATGAAACACTTAAGGATTTAGTAACCACAAAATTATTGAGAGGCGGAGAGAAGAAACAATTACAAAAAAAAGAAATCTTTAGATGACCGCAAGAGAATTGAACAAAGTGATTTAAGAATCTCATGATGAAATTGGTAGCTTCATTTTGGAGATTAAAGGAAGGGAGGTTTCAGATTCAGGAGATAATTGCCTATTGAGGCCCTCAACTCTCCTGAGGATGTTGTAGAAGAGTAAATGCTTAATTCAGAAATCTAATGAATTGCTCATCGAGAAACCATCATGCATTAATACCTGTAGCATGATGACGTTACATTCAAAACATGGAATCCAAAGGGTATGAGATGTTAAAATGTTCGATACCATAATGCAAAGGACAGATTATGAGATTTCAGACAAATTAAAAGAACCTTGTTCTCAAACAGCATGAGACAACAGACATGTAAATTTTGAGTCAATCTCAATGAATTTGTTGGAAAAGTGTACGTACACTGTAGCCAAATCAACATTAAATCGTAGTCCATTCTCAACAACCATGGTAACAAGAGAGTGATTTCCAGCTAAAACCTCAAGTTGCATTGTTCTGTAATCATTATGTATGGCATCAATCTTGTTAACAACTGTCTGTATCTTTGGTTTATGTTTATCCAGAACAACCTGTAATAGAATACTCGTAACATTACAAAAACTTAATAAGAGATTATTTATTACTTCATTTATGTGTTTTCATAAGAAGCACCTTTGCTATGAGCTTCTTGTAAGGCAGATGCTCATCTCTCAAATTGAGGTGAGCAATATGCCCAACTGTCTCAAAAGCTGACGGGACAATCATATCTTTTGGTAACAAAGTCTCCAAGACCTGTAAAGATGATTAAATATTAGAGATCCAGTTGTCTGGCAACCCTTTGGCAACCCCTAGTGCAGCAAGCTCCATTGCTTTACAGTTGAGAGTGATCAGTAACCTTCTCAACAGCTTATTTAACTAAAGAGTGTTATGGAAAAGAGAACTTCCGGAAAGTCAAAGCCTTTCCAAGTAAATTTGTTTAAAGAGCAACGGTAAACTATCAGCTTGAAGCGCACTCAACATAGGTTTTATTACTCAAGCTTGGTTTGACTCAACTAGCTCTTTAGAAAAGTCCATGCATGACCAGATCAGAATCTTAAGTTTGATTAATTGGCATCATAATACCAAAAGCTTAAATGAAAATAAGCAGCATACATGACACTGATGACCATTATGACAGATTATACATCAAGACTGTTAAAGAGCGTATCAAATTTACAAGGGCCAGTTTATCCTATTTTACTTTTCCCTTTATGAGAGCCAGGAAATTCCTTGAACAACTTAAGAAAAATGATTGATATCTTCGGCCTATGTAGATAAAACTTAACAAACAAAAACAGAGCGAGTATGAACATAAAAGAATTCAAGGGTATGTCTACCTCATTCATCTGCCAGTATTCATAAAACAAAGTCAACTTGCATCTAACGAGCTCAAAGGTCGATGTCGTGTTGTCCTTCATTGCTTCCTCAAATGCAACCTGAAGGGTACAATATCAGATGTAATCTCCAGACGCACAAGCATATAATATAATGAAACCTATTATATCAATAAATTTACGCAACAAATCACAGTAGAAAGCATTACATGATTCAGCAAGTGTACCCTAGCAACTAGTTGCACAACAAATACTAGAATTCAATCAACTTTTACCTCAGTAGCTATGCCTTTGTTACACCCAGCTCTGATCAGTTCAACAAGAAACTAACAAGCAAGTGAATTACAATCAAGGCCTTGATGTTGCATATATATTTAATCTTGGCAAAGACAATTGCAATCAATTCCCACAAATTAAGGCAGAAAAATTACTCCGGCATGACAAATATAATTCCCCACACAATTGGAGATAGTACCAAGCTCAGACCTTCATTAGTGAAACAATAACTCAGGATTGACAAATAAAATTCCACAGATACTTGGACATAAAGCCAAACTCAGACCTTCATCATTTAAATATTTGACCACAAACAATCTTCCATAGATGACATGCATTAGTTAATCAATTATTAGACTGGAGTTTAAAGCTGAATGTTTGTATCCAACTGTCGAAGCCATAACAAATACAACATGAGATCTTGTACGACTATGAGTCAGTAAACAACATCATTACATAAAATAATTATCCACCTACTAAATTTCAAGATGATATGCAACAGTATGCCAATACAGGACACTCACGCAATGTTGAATAAAGCATAAGAATAGAGGTCCACCATCATGTAAAATACTTCAGAATATTGTTTAATATGTAGGTAGAACAGTTATTCCCTGCCATCTAAGACAGCATTCTTATCATTTTCATGGAGCATTTCGTTCAAGCTAGGAACAAGAAGGTTCAGAGTTCTCCATATTCAGTGTCAAACTTCATTCTTGCCAAAACCGATAAAAGAGATGAGCATCTATGGCCTCCATCCCTCGATCTAGTAAAATACAGTTTTCTTGAAATCACTCCGCAGCAACACTTACCTTTAATCTAATATCAAGGCAAAAGAGGAACAAAATATACATGAATAATCTTAACCTTTTATTTTAAGCTTTCCGAAGAATATCTAAAAAAGGCAACTATAACAATTGTCATTGTACGACATCTCAGAAAAACAAACAATGTATACAGGAAAAAGCGTTCAAATTCAAGCCACAATAAAGAAAATCAACTCATAAAGCATGAAATAAACCCTTTTGCAACTTTACTTCAAATTGGTGACTAAACATATTATCAACAATGACAAGAAAATACATACACATGAATAGCACAGTCAAGGACTCAGATATATCGGATTAGCCACCTTGATAGCCCGAGGCAACTCCTCCATTCTTTTCTCTGCATACCTTTCATCCAAAAGCAACAATCTTGTAGACCCCTTCCATATCCATTTCCCCTTAAACTCATCCCCCAACAAACCCTTCCAATTCTCTCCTTCCTCCTCTTCCTCAACAACCTCCACCACGGCAAACTCATTCTTTCGATTCCTCTCAATCCCCTCACTACCCCCATCTCCATTCTCCTCCTTCCTCTTCTTTTTCCTTTTCGGCCGCGAAATCTTAGCCAAGTTTCTGAATTTAACATATCCTTTTGAATTAAACTCCTTTGCCAATTTTTCCCTATATAAAACAAGGCTTAAACTTTCGCCGTCTCCCTCTTCTTTGCCATAAGTCCTCGGGTCCAGCACAACAAGGTCTCCATGCTCCGCTTCCTCATCTTCTATTTTCCTCGAGTCTCCAAGTAAAGAAACAAACTCTTCTCCAACTTCATCCCCAGGAACTCTAGCAATATTACGAATCCTAGGCCAATTCAATAAATGCCCACGAAGCCTATTCTCTAAAGCAAAGCAATCCTTCGCAGGAACTCGAAGAGCAGCAATGTCAAACTCCCGAGTAAATTCCTCCTCGGCAATTGCTTTCTCCTCTTCACCCCCATCTTCCTTGCATTGGTCCAGCAGTTTTCGATCAGCTGTTTTCTCAAAATCATATCGGTATTGAGACGGTATTTTGCGCTTCCAAAGAGAGGGACCATAAGGGAAAGTTTGACAAGTAAACGCATGAGCAGCTATGCATAACTGAGAAACAAAAGTAAGGTCAGGACGAGAAGGATTAAGAGAAACTAAGGTGGCCGGACAGAAGCTAGTGAAAGGGAGAGAGATGGGTCGGAAAAACAACTTGGCCACCATCGATACACTGGTTGATT
>JAOSBP010000206.1:37707451-37732372 GCA_027563825.1 Erythroxylum mucronatum
GGCCGGACAGAAGCTAGTGAAAGGGAGAGAGATGGGTCGGAAAAACAACTTGGCCACCATCGATACACTGGTTGATTTCTGTTGGATAGCGCGAAGATGGAAATCCAAGTGCACTTTCACGATTCTCTAAGGTGAAATTTTGGATGAGGCCGTATAAATTATAATGATACATAATATTAGTAAATTATTATTTAAAAAATACGAAAATTTTATAATATAATATTATATTATTTAAATGAAAAGTTTATAATATAAAATAGTGTAAAATTATTTATTATTATATATTCTTTTTAAAATTTTTATTTTTACTGCTTAAATTAAAAATCTTTTAAAATAAAATTTTTTATTTTTACTGTTTAATACAAAGCATTTCTCTTTTATCTCATTCAATTTTATTTTATTATAAATTATTCTTTTCGAATGTTAGAATAATATTTTATTTTATTAATAAACCCAACTAAATACCTTGAGCTTTTAGCATTTATTTTTAACAAAAAATTATTAGACATACTCCTTTTTTCTTTTTTTTCAAATTTTAGAATAAGTAATATCTTTATTGATCGTATACAATATAACCTACTTGTTGAATAACATATATTTATTCGACTTCTATTTTCTCTATGTTGTTGAAATTTTGTTTGATGTCATAAATCATTTCATTAAATTGATTTAAGGATCCTTAAAATTTTATTCAAAAAAAAAGGATCCTTAAAATTATTAATATAAACTTTATTACTAGTTAAGTGTTTTATGAAAATAATTACATACTTCAACTAAATTAAAATTGACATTCAAGAATTTTATATTATTCCGTTTGTAATATAAATTTTTAATTTTTTATTGTTTAATATGATTTACGTATAATTATTTTTTGAAAAAATTCAATTAACAAAAATTGGAGAAAGTTAACATTTTGTTAAACTGAACTCATCACACAAAATTAAGAAGAGACAACTGTAGCCTGCTTTCCTGCAAAAACCTGAGTGGCTGTATACTTGGCAAGTATTGTATATACACTTAAAAATCATTTGTCTATCCTATTTGGCCTTATCTTAGTACCAAATTCCTTTCTAGTAGTCCTTCCGCGATGATCTTCGTTTCAGCCATCTCTTATTAATCAACCCAGGCACGTAGTACATCCATCCTGCCGTGAGTAATGTAGCAGATGCCTTGCCGCAGAATGCTAGTGCCAAGAGACATACAATAACCAAGTATATACCAACATTAGAACTTTTACTACCTTGAAATTTTTTATCCTGTTTTGGCTTTGATAAAACCAGATTCGATGGATTTTTCTTCGATTGTGACGAGGCAGGTGAAGTCGCTGTAGAAGACTTGCTAGTGTTAGTTCCATCAAATTTCTTGGAAACTTCTACGAGGATTACGTTTGTGGGATTCTTTGCCACAACTTGGTTTGCAACTCGTTTCGATAGGCTCCTGTTTGAATGGAACAATTCTTTTAAGACTTTTGTTCGCTTAATCTTCTTGGCCTGCAATAGAAGGAAAGTACTCGGCAAATCAGTACGCCATGGAAAAACATACTCAAAGGAAGTTCATCCATTCCCATGCGAAACTTCCTTAGAGAGTATAGAGAAAGAAGCAACAGCACTTCTAGTACATTGAACAGAACGAGGAAAACTGAAAAAAAAAAAATTAGCGAGGAAGAAGAAGAAGAGGATGAAGGATTAATGACCAAGAGAAGAAGAGGAGGAAGATAAAAACCAGTAATTATCACTGGATAATTATCATCAATACACAAAAACCATAGGGGAAGTACAAGTTGGATACTAAACCATCAAAAACAAAGGAATAATTCGGTATCCTAATCAGATGTCAGAAAAAGATACCTTTTTCTGACCTAAAAATCTTTGAAATATATGGAAATTGATTGATCATTTTGATGAAGAAAAAGACATGCAGCGCATATTAATCAAGACAAAATTAAGAAAGAAGCCACATACTAACCAATGAGGTCTCGAACAGGACAGCCTTCAGAACACGTTTGAAACGCTCTTGATTTCTCTTCTTCTGTCTGAAGGTCGACTCTTTATTTGGTAACTCGTGAAACAAACTAGGAATAAGCCCTTCACCTTTACCTTCAATCTTAGCATTCTTCAAACCAGACTTTTTTACAGGTACATCCCCGCCACATTTCTCAGTTGCCACATCTACGGGTCTACTACAACACGAAAAGAACATGTAAAGTCTCTGCTTGCTGCCAGTTCCTTCCTTGTTCATAGAACAAACGTTGTTGGTCTTGTCCAAGTTCATGGAGACGTTTGTATATCGGTACAGCCTATATATGAAACAGAAAGGTACTATGGCAGGACGTATGTGGCGGTTGAAGCCTAGTGAATAGGCGGGGACTTAAGGGGGTGGTTTTTTGGCAGAGACAATGAAGGAGAATGTGAGAAAACATGAAGAATTGTACGTGCGTGGGCGTGTGTTTGTGTTTGTGTTGTGTCTGAAACTTTATTGTTTTGGATTGAGTTTATTTATGGGGTTGCGTCTTTTGGAGTGGTTTTCCAATGCGCGTTAGATACCGCTCTTTGTAGGCTTCATCAAACACATACATACATACATACACCAAGACCAAGCCTTGGTTGTATTGTATCTATCACCTCACCTCACCTCACCTCCCAATTTTGGAAATTATTTTAAGGTGAAAGATCCAACAAGTGTTATGTGTTCAACATTTAATTCTGTCGCCAAGTTGATCATTTTCAATAAAACCATTTAGAAAAGCAACCAAGAGAGTTTGACCGCAAAAGTTGATTGGTCTCGTGTCGATTGCTTCAGCATTGTTGTACTTTAAACAATTACCACTCCAATACCGTTCAAGTTCTATGCTTTAAAAATTTGAGAAAAGATTAGCCTAAACAAACGAAACAAAAGGATTTGTGTTTGTGGAATTAATTCTAAAATGATGTCGCTGTCGTATGAATTTCGAATGGCACGGCATCCATTCCTTGTTTTCCTCTTTAATATTGTTCTTTTAAGAGTTTCTACTCTACTCCAATGATTTATTCAATATAAAATTTTCGGAAAAAGAGAGGATTCGATTATCTATACTCAATACTCTGATTCAACCCGCGGAACAGAGTTGGAACATAATGCTAGGTATGGTATAGATGATCCAATTGGATCTTAATATCAAATCAAAAATTATACATATTAATATTATTTGATTGTCAAATATAAAGTAGTGAGTTATCATAACTTGAAAATTTTCAATAAATTTTTTTAAAAATGTTTTAATAATTTTTTAGTATTTTTAACGCCATAAAAGGCCTTTACGTAAATTTTAACAATATAATTATAATTTTTAAAAAGGAATTAAATCAAAAAAAGAAATTTTGTATTTTATTTTAAATTTTTAAATCTTTTAATATTATTTTAGAATCTTTTTTATTTCTAATTAAATTCTAAAATCTTGAAAAATATACAAAATGTATTTTCTATTAAAAACAATGTATAAGGTTAAAAAAACGGAAACCAATTAGCTTCTTCTTTTTTCAATTCATATTTTTCATTAAAATTAATACTTTGTAATGTTAAGTTATTTTAAAAAAAATATTAAAATTTAATTTTAAAATTTAAATTTTGATACTAATATAAAAAATTAAACCAAGTTGGCATTAATTGCGTATAAAATTCGTCTTATTACTTTTAAGTTTTTAGACCTCATTTAGTGACTAGTAATAAATAAAATAGGAATGAGTACAAAAAACGAAAATGAGAATAAGAATGACATTTTTATTATATTTAGTATTTAATAGATTAAACATGTTAATAATTATGTTAGTATTTCGTGTTAAATATTAGGAATGATAACGACAAATATTTTGGTTATATTTAGTCATTATATGATTTTTATGTAAATAATTAATCAAAATGTTTTGTATTTTAATGAATAATTAATCAAAATTATTTTTAATGATTTAATAAATTATTAATTTTCAGATAATTTTGAATTATTTTTACAAGAAGAATAAAGTTAAAGAACTAAAAATGTTTACTTTATTTAATATAGTATTAATTAAATTAAATTAAATATAAAAGACTATATTATATAATTTTGATAATAATATTCTGATAATGAGTAATAAAATATTTATATTATTTTGATAGCATCTTACTGACTATTTATTTGTTATTTGTTATTTTTGATATTTGAGTATATTATACTCATAATCCTCTTAAGAATAAAAATACATGACTAATTAAATTTTATCATTTCTTACTTCTTTATTACTAGTTACCAAATAATATGTTATTGTTTTTCTTGATTTCCCTTTTTCATATAAAGGTAAAGAAAAGAAAATGATAAGAAATTGCAAGAAATATGAGTTGGGAATATTTAAAAGACATCTCGCCATCTGTTGGTTACTTTTTATGATCAACCTAGAATTCGGTCATGTTAGGAGAAATTTCTCCCATTATTTACATATGAAATCTTATCGACCTTATAGGCGCGATTCAAAAAACTTAGAAAATGAAACCTCAAGCTACCAAAATGCTAAAAAGTATTGAAATAAGGTTTAAACTAAAGAGACAGTTTGACTTAGATAAAGGAAAAGTATAAGCTATAAAGAAATTTTGAAATAAAGATGAGTACACAACGTAAAGAAAATTGGAAATAATTAAGAAGTGTTTTTGTTATAGTGGTCTAATTGTCTTTTCGTGTGTATTATATGCGTCTAAAGGTTATCTACTAGTGAATATATATAATCTTCTCAACTTCGACTTCCTGAAACATATTGGTTGTAACTGCTTAACTTCTAACTCACTTCCCATATTCTACTTAATTGCCTACACACTATTTTCCCAACTTTAACACCCTTAAACATTTTTCTTGTAACTGCTCAACTTGCAACCCATTTCTCATTTTGGCCATGTTTAGACTAACTACCTCTAAGCAGTATTGTTTTCAAAACACATGTCAACTATGTATCAACTGTTTAGACTTCTTGAATCCTAAACTTCTCAACTGATCCCTATGTCCATGAATTATCTGTCCAAATGACTTTCAGGATTTTTCATATTTAGGCCTTTTCAATTTTGGGCCAAATGGGCTGAATTATTTCTAGGCTATCATTATGTCCATGCATATGTTTGGTTGAGCAAACCAAATATATGATACTGAAGACTTTCTAGACTTCTAAAGTTATCAATATTTGCATGAGCAAACTCCATATCATTAAATTGACCTCCATCCTCGATCAAGAATTCATCCTTCCCAAAAATTAGCACGACATTTTCACACCCTTTTAACTCTTCAAACTTATCCATGGTCTTTCGCATTCAGAGTTTAACTCTTGTAGCTACTGTAGCTTCTTTATGTGAAAGTCTATTCATTAGGTTGCTCTTCACGTCTAATAGCAGTTGTAAATCAAACTTTGTTGCATTAACAATTGCAACCAGTAGAAATGGATCTTTATTTATCAATATGATTTGGTTAACTTTAGCGAACAACAAAATTCCCTTGTTAATTAAATCTTGTATAATAGTTTTAAACCCCCAACATGAATTCGTTGGGTAACTCAACATATTTTGGTATCTGCAGTAATCTCTCCCTCTGATTTCTTTATTTGTGAAAATTTTATGCTTTGATGATAAGGTAATGAATTTTTCTTGTAATAAGAAATCAAATATTTCCTATGTTTTGGAGATGTTAAAGGTTTACTAATTTTGAGTGGTCGAAGACTACATTTTCCTTTTAACTTCAGGAGATTTATGTTTTGAAGAAGAGCAAACGCAGGCTCCAAGGATATTAACTTTGACCACTACTAAATCACATGAATTTGTCTTTATAACATAAGTACCCATTGAATTCTTTTTATAATGTCTTTCTTCATAAAAAGTTCTTCGTATTCGAATAACTTTATTGTCAATTCATAGAAATCATGAAATTTTATACCTTGAAAATTTTCCTGCAATTTAATATTATGACCCTTTTGAGTTTAATATTGAAACCCTTTTGAGTTTAATATTGAGACCCCTTTGAGATAACTTCATATATTTATTCTCTAAGAATGCAATCTGATATTTACATCTCATCTTCTTGAATTAGGTGATGAAGATGCCAACATTCTCATTACTTTTTTAAGTAACTTTTGACAATTCTGCTGTACTAACTTCAGATTCAGTCTAGAAAAATTGAGGATGAAACAATCTCTTTATTTTCGCCTTCAAAAGGACATAATGTTTAGGCAACAAAGCATACCAGGAGAAGGTTGTGCCTATTAATGAATTTAGGAACAACCTAAGCTTAAAGTTATTAAAATTTTCATGATTGGTCAATTCTCCACACTGAATGGTGAATCTAACAATATGTTAAATGGTTGATTAGTCATCTTCACTCAAAAACAAATTAGATTCAATAATTCTATAACCATATGGATAAGGATTCTTAGGGTCGATATGTTATGAATAAGGCTTATACAATTCCAAACAACCAAGCCTCATTAAACCAGGACTACAGTTCTTGAACGACTTATCTAACATCTTTCATGTCAACTTACAATCCCATTTATGGAGAAGCAATAACAGGATGACTGTTTACAGCCACAATATTACCCCCTAAATCATATTGTGGTTTATTAGCTTTAGCTTCCACACCATATCCTTGCCTACCTAGAGTTTAGTGCCTAACTAACTGTTGGCTATTTTCACAATTAATGACAAATTTGTCATAAGAACATCTTCTCTTTTACGAGGATAAACATATTTTTCATCCACAAATGAAGCAATTGGGAGGTGATTGTATTCACTAATTTTTATCGCATTTGACATAGGATGCCCTCCAAGCTTTAGAGATTTGCTTATCTAAACAAGGAGAATTCTTCCTAGTTATTCGTACCAGAGTAGAAGAAAGTTTATTCACCTTCCCTATCATTATTTTGATTACCTTAATTGTAGATGTTGAGTTGGACTTCAATTATAGAATTTCATTTATACAAACAACTTCATTTCATGTTGATGGTTGCATCAATTTTGGACTTTTTTCCAGTTGAAGAGTTAGTTAAAGGTTGTTGGGAGACATATGCACAACTCTTTAAATGATCAACCACATATTAATGACAAGAAATAACTCTTCAAGTTGCAGAAGCAAAAAATTATGAGAAGAAACTAAACGAAGAAACAGATACCAAGATTTAACATAGATACCTCCAATATAGAGGAAAAAATCACATAACAAATCGCTAAATAAATCCACTAAACTCAATAAGGATTTACAGAAAGAGTTGATCACTCACCCCTCACAACAACAAGTTGTCTTCCAAAGTTTCAGAATCAACAAACTCCCAAATTAATCCCAAAAACAATCAAGCAATGATGATAATCTAAACCTCTTTGTCTTCTCACTATTTTTTTCTCACTTTTGGATGTTGTGACCGCACTCTCGATCTCATGTTGACCTGGAGCAAGACTCAACTATTTATAGGCACCTTCGGCTTGATAGCTTCAGAATCTTAACTGAACTCAACTAGCTATATTACATATTATCCTAATCAGATTACATCACATTATCCAATAAAATGACATCCTCATATAAATGAGACTCTATCTGATAAGATTTATCTACATCCTAACTAACAAGATAAAAGATTACATCTATTCAGGAATGATACATCCATATTCACGAATATCTCCACTATCTTCAAATGATCCTCCCACACAATCTTTTATCTTTTAGAGGTGATGTCTATCTACTGCGATCTTATCTGCCACATCATCCAAGATCTCAAAATAAGGTTTGACACTCAACAATCTCTCCCTCCAGCCCAAATATGGTGAAGACATGTTATTCTCCATCCCAACAAGTTTGCTACAAAGCTCATGCTTATTTTCGGGAACCACTTTAATGAGCATACCAGCACCATTCAAATATGTATGAACCTTCTTCAACATTAATTATTACTCTTCTATTATGGACCTCAACCAATGATATCGGACGTCTTCATAAATGCAACCTCTTGGACATCCTCAGGCTCCCCCTCAACAGTAAGTAACAAGTACTCATAACTTAGATATCTTCTAAAAGGCCTTTCTCCCTTGTCGACTTTTGAAGTGTTTCATCAACTATTGTATCTCATTATCCCTCTACTTATTATGCTTAATAGAGTCATAGATATTTGAATGCACTAACTCTAATAACTTTAACTTCCTTGCAGATCTTCTCATGAAAGAGACTTTATTGTTGAGAGTTCTTAACTGGGATAAGGGATTTACTAGCCAGTAACTTTAATCATTTCTCAATGATGTGCCCAATTGTCGATTCCACATATTTGGTGAAGTTTCCTCTTCGACTATATATAGTTCTCCACCACCATATACCTTTAAATGTATCTTATATAGTGAGCAACATAACTCTCCTCGGGTTGTTATCATTGTGCCTTTGGATAGTTTCCATTTCCGATCCTCAAAAGTGTGGTGAAATCCTCCTTAATTTTACACATTCGTCGATAACAAATTCAGTCTTAGATCGAGGATGTGTTGTACATTTTTCAAAGTTAATAAGCATTTGATGTTTATCTGAACTCGGATATCACCTGCACTAATTATCTTAGTGAAACTTTGGTTTCTCATCTTGACGCTCCCAAAATCTCTACTCTTGTAGCTTGAGAAGTATTCATTCTTTGGAACACAATAATAAGATGCTTGCATGTCAATTAGCCATTTTGAACCAACATTGCTGACATGGAAGCATTCACTAGTTGACAAACTAGTGACACCTCATCATCCATACTTAAAGCAGTTGCAACCATAATCTTATCATCATCGTCATCCTTATGAGCTTCCTTTTGTTGTTCCACTTATAGCAGAACCCCTTAATATGTCCTAGCTTGTTGAAATAGTGTCACATCTTCACATCTTTCTCACCTTTGAACTTTGAATTGTTTTTAGACTTACTATGACCATTGGGACCCCTATTCTTGTTGCTTCCCTTGGTTTTTTTCACAAAAGCCTACACGTTGTCAGCTTCAATCTCCTTTCTTTTGATTTCTTCATTAAACATACTTTTTTTTATTACATCCAAAGAAAACATACCTTCAGGAGCTGAGTTGCTAATAAACATCGGTAGCATTTTCCAGCTATCTGATAACAAACTCAACAAGAAAAAGCTTGCAACTCATCATCAAGAATGATCTTCATAATTGTAAGCTTATTGATTAAGTCCTGGAAATCGCTTAGATGCTCCGAAATTGATTTCCTAGCCTTCAACTTCAAATTCACAAGCCTTTTAATCAAAGAGTCCTTGTTACGAGCAGTCTTCCTTTCATATAGACTTTCTAGCTTCTTCCATAACTCAAAAGTATCTATTTTTTAAGACACATGGTTGAATATGTTGATATTAATCAATTGTCTGATAATGCCCAGAGTTTTATGCTTCATCTTTTCCCATTTTTTGCTTGACTTCTTTTCAGGTTTTTAAAGAACATCATCCTTCATACCTCTGTCCACATCAATAGGATCAAAGAGATCCCCGAATGCAAAAGGTTCTCTATCGTGGGCCTCCAAATCGAGTAACTTGATAACGTTAACTTGACCATAAAGCTACTTCCACCTTCCATTAGAATGGCTCTGATACCACTTGTTGGAAGACAAATACACAACTCTCTAAAAGATCAACGAAATATTAACAACAAGAAATAACTCTTCAATTTGTAGTAATAGAAAAATATGAGAAGAAACTAAACGATAACACAAACTCCAAGATTAAATGTAGAAAACCCTCCAATGTAAAGGGAAAAATTATGAGACTGACTGACAAATAAATCCACTAAACTCAATAAGGATTTACATATAAAAAAAAAGTTGATCTCTCACCCCTCGTAACAATAAGTTGTCTCACAAATTTTCAGGATTGAAACCAAAGTTGATATCACAATCAACAAACCCTTAAATCAATCCCAAAAACAACCAAACAAGGATGTGAATCTAACTTGCCATCACACTATTTTTCTCACTTTTAGCATTATGATTGCACTCTCTATCTCATGTTCACTTGGACCAAGACTCAGCTATTTATAGGCACCTCTGGCTTGATAGCTTCCGAATCCTAACTGAACTCAACTAGTTAGATCATATCTTATCCTAATTAGATTACTTCCATTATCCAATAAGATGACATCTTCATCCAAATAAAACTCTATTTGATATGATTTATCTACATCTTAACTAACAAAAAAAAAGATTACATATATCTAGGAATGATACATCCTTATCCACGAAGATCTCTACTATATTCATATAATCCCCTTTATAGATTCTACAAGTGCACAGGTTTAGTTATAGTAGTCAAGTGTCAATCCACAAGGACTAGGTCAAATTACTAAATTTATACCTCCTAAATTTGCTAAGCAATCAAATATGAAAGTTCAGTTGTTAAAGAAATTGAAATGCGCGATAAACGAAGTTTGGGCTAATATTCTAGGAATTCATTCCAACAAAGAAATCATGTACCTCCTTATGAAATAAATCATTGATCTAGTACCTTAACTAACTATAGTCAATTAATTCTTTCGAAATAATCAACGTGTTGATTCTAATTTTTAAACCAGTTTCCTAGGCTAAAAACCAAATTCAACCCAATTATCACTGTTGGATTTCTTCTAGTACTCCTAACGAAGAATTCTATTTCTAGATCTTCTTTCAGTTAGATCTAATCTAGCAAATCAGATATTAAACATCACTTTTCAGTACTTAGTTTAACATTATCCATATTCAATTAAAAACCCTATATTAGAAAGATCATATCAATAATCGACAAAATTACTTTACTAAAATTGAGTCAACATTGAATTTAGAAATAAAGACATAAGGGTTAATACATAATTCCCAAGTTGAAACAAGCATCCTAGAATAAGAAAATTTAAAGGTCCATAACTGAATTAATCATAAAAGCAAAAAAAAAACTATTAACATCAACATGGAGGGTGAAACAGAAAAAGGAAAAAGGAAGAAAAAGGAACTCCAATTTTGTCTTGAATCTTGATCTCTCAATCTCCAAATTGTTCCTCATTGATCCTTGTTCTCTTCTTCTCCTTCTCGATCTTCTTTTTTCCTCTGTCAATTGTCTACCGTGCAAAAGTCCACCCTCATCTCCAATTCTTTCCTCTTTTAAATCCCCGAAATTGTCAAAAATAACCGTCATACACGGCCCGTGTGATTTCACACGGTCTGGCCGTATAACCTTCGGGTCTATTGCGCACATCTTGTTTCAATTCACACGGGTCGTGTGATTTTACACGGGTTGACCTTGTAAAATCACAAACCTGCAAATTCCAAAAAACGCAAGGGAGCAATACCAATTTCACAAAAACTAAAGAAATTCAACATCAATTAATATAAAACCAATGACAAAATAGATCTAGAATATAACAAAAACAACAACTTATCACCCCTCACACAATCTTTATCTTTTAAAGGTGATGCCTACTTATTGTGATCTTATCTGCCACATTATCCAAGATCTCAAAATGGGGCTGGACAATCATCAAAGACGATGTTGCCTTCTCAAGATTCTCAATCATTTAGGATATAAAACCTTTATTCCCTATTGTAGTAAGGACTTCTTCCTCCAAAGTTGGAGTTACAACGATTTCTTTCTCATTCGTCATATACAGAATCGTGTCTCACTAGGCCTGCCAAATTATTGGTTTCTTTTTATGATCAACCTCAAATTCAAGCACACTAGGAAGAAATTCTCCTACCTAACTTCTTATCAACGATATGAGTGGGCTTCGAAAAACTTAGAAAATGAAACTCTAAGTTACCAAAATGCAAAAGAGTGTTGAAATAAGGTTTGAACTAAAGAGACAATTTGATTTAGGCAAAGAAAAAGTACAAGCTATAAAGAAAATTTGAAATAAAGATTAAACAATACAAAGAAAACTGAAAATTATAACAGGGATTTTGTTGAAATATTCTAATTGTCTTATGTCTCAACACTACCAACTATCAAGTTTATTGCTTGAAAGGACATAAAATTCTAATGAATTCAAAAAATTTGATATTTTAGCTTTAATACACAAAAATGTAGAACATCTATTCAGCTCTATAAAAAAAGATCCACTAAATTGTGTATAAGATAATCTGGTTTCTATGTTTTAATCGATATTTTGATATGATACAAACTTCAATAAACATTTATATTTGAGAATTATGTACAAATTTCATGGTCAAATGATTGTTGTACTATTAGGAGTAAAATTATATTCCTGGTATATTCAAAAGTAACTAAATGTTCAAAAGGGGTTTTAAATGGGTGAGAAAATTTTAGGTGATCTAATGAAAATGAAGCTAAGCTACTTATTATCGTAATTAAATTTATTTGCAAGTAAACGGAAATCAAAATGATAGTTGCAACTTGCAAGTCTAGTTTCGATTGCACAGATGTGTCTAATTGATGCAAAATATAATGTTTTCAGTGACCATTCTTTTGCTCTGGTGAAACGCCTCAAGGCCCTTTTAATCTCATGGAACAACAGAATCCTTTCCGGGTGCTCATGACAATTAAAATCTATGCAGAATGAGCCGATGAGTATGGAAAACTGAAAAAGATGCTGCTGCGGAAATATTTTTCGTGAGGGAAAAAGCACGGTTTCATTGTCAAAATCGGAAACAAGACATTATCCTGATACATATCATTTGTCCTATTTGCTTGTTTTAATGATCAAAACTAACTGTAAGGGGTGTTTCAATATGCCCAGACAAGTTTCAGGGTATAATATGATAATGGCCCTGCGCTGGGCTCCAGGCAGACGGTATGAACAAGGCTGCTGGCACCAAAAGCATTTCAGGCCAACAGTAACAGATTACATGTCGACCATCTCAGGCCGCACGCCTGATGAAATAAACTCAAATGAATTCGCCGACTGCCATGTATTTTCAAGACAGAAAAGTTAAATCCTCAGTTGTTCAAGTATATCCCTTAGCCAATTTCAGCTGTTAAGCCTCTCAAAGAAGTACAGGTAACCCATGTCTTTTGGAGGGTTTTTGGAAGCCCCAACCTTGTTGTCGTTAAAAATCACCCATCTACCATCTTTAAAGATGTGTGCAACGTAATGGCCGCATTGGGTAGATGTTCCCATGTGGCTCACTATACCAAAAAGCCTGTATCCTGCATAAGGGCAAAAAAACAAGGATTTTGGTTAACATACTTCGAGTTGCAAGCAGCAATATTATCCACCTTCATCACATTAACAGTACATGCAAGATGAAGTTACAAATATATCAGTTTTAAAGTGAAAGAAATTACAACCGATGTTCAATCAAGGGGAAAAAGCAAATTTTCAACATTTTCAAACTGATTTACAACAAAAACATCTCCACTATGATTAAAGTTGTGATTCCTTGTTCTGCTACTACAATCTATTCAGCAGTCACAGGGAACAAAATAAACTTTCAACAATTTCAAGCTTAAATGCAGCAAAAACACCACCACTGTGATTAAAATTGTGACAGCATTTTCTACCACAACAATGTATTCAGCAGTCAACAGGACTTCAGAATTAAAACAGAATCATTTCTAAATTTTATTAACACGTATACTAAAGCGTTAAGAAATCCATGTAGAAAATGCAGAAAGCTAAAAGGCTGAAGCTCCTACCTATACAATCAAGAGGAGCAAATTCAGCTACTTAATTTTAAGAGTTATGGTCATGTAACAATTGAATATTCTGTGGATATATAAAAATGTTGAGAACCAATGAACAAGAACAAGGTGAAGAAACTAACTGCCTCCTCCATCTGGCAATCCTGCATCATGTGAAGTAGGTGCAGTGACTGATGAGGTGTCATCCATATCAGATGAAAGAGAAGCATCAGGATTGCTGAATATCCAATCTGTTGCTTTCTCAATATCACCACCCTGCAAAATGCACACAAAATAGTAATTGATAACGCAAGAATTTGTGCCTGTAAAATTGTTAATTAACCCGCTTTTCCTCCCAAAAGTAACTGAAAGACAGAGAAGATTACTGAAGACTTGAGCGCCTTTCGAGCAACTGCTTCTTGAAAACCAAATGAGATTAATTTATCCACTTTTGACTGGTCGATTTCAACTCCATGCAGCCCTTGGGAAATAGGAATATCAATATCTGAAAGAATAAAAGCATCTAACATTAAGAAATGTAGCAGTAAAATACTTGACATAATTTTCACCACTCAAGAAGAGCTTGTTTCAAAAAAAAAAATGTTTGCTTCTCTGAAAATTGATCTTCTCAAGGTAAAAAAGGAACTTAGATACCTGGGTCATCCATGTGAGAAAGCAACCAATTCATTGCCTCTTCTACCCCAACATTTGAGGTGTTAATCGCAGCTTTCTGACAGTGGAGATGATTGAAGCCCATTGAGACAAGCTGAGAAACAATATCTTCACTGGCCACAACTTCCACCTCTTTGCCAGGGACTGGGAATTATAAGTATAGCATCAAATGACATTATCAGCTCCTCCAAACAGATAAGGAAATAAAAGAATAGATCTACCATTAACCCGCAAGAAAATCTCCTAGCATTGAAGTTCTAATACATCATGCAAACCATCTTAAAACACTACAAGGTGAAAACAATATCAAAAGGTTCAGAAACAACTACTGATAGTTAAATTCATATAACGCCAAGGATCAACTGCTGATAGTTAAATTCATATAACACCAAGGATTTAACGATAGTTAAATTCATATAACACCAAGGATTTAAGGATAGGTTACTTCACCCCTTAAGAATATCCTGGCAATGCAATCAAAAGCCAACAGAAATAAGAGAATGTGCTCCTTAAACACACACAAAGACGGGGCAAATTTCCCAAAAGTCCTAACATACAAAAGTTGAACAAAAAAGAAAACACGACAAGAACAAGGCAGATCAAATATATGGAGTCAAAATTTAATGATATAAGAAAATTTTTAAATTGTATAAGAACAGGGATAAAGCAAAACGAACGCATGGTAACTTGATGCAGAATGACTTGAAGTTCAAAAATGAAACAAGAATTATCTGAGAAAATTTTTAGAATATGTATTCAAACTTTAAATGAAAATAAGACTGATATTTCCTCTGTAAATTTTGAATTATCAAATTAGAAGATGTGATGATTTCTTCTAAAAGTGAATCTTAGACCCAAGGAGTGGTTCTTAGTTTCTTAATCCTAGGAGTAATTCCTAAAACTATCATTGTTTAGTTTTCCCTACTAAAAATCCAGCAATCCTGAATTGAAATTCTAGGAAACCTAACCTGCTGAAATTCAGACGTAAAATTTGAAGTGCAACAAACATAATAAAAATTGAGTACCCAGAGCTTTCAATTTACGTGAGTTATATTAACTAGCTGACATATCTGCTATTCATCCTACATCTGTAACACTGCCAACTTCCTTCAAAGCAGCATCCTGTAATAACTAGGACATGTCATCCCCTTCACCCTTTCCACCCCATACCTAAAGTAAATGTGAATAAAAAGATTGAAAGGTTGAGATGCAAGGAAATATTGATAACAGTTCCAGGACAATCCTACAGGTAATGATGCATCCCTACCAATTATTTTCAGTAAGACATATGATGAAGTAACAAATAACCATTAAGCATAGTGGCTCAATGGGAGAGGAGGGTTAAACAAGGTTCACTAATTCCCTGTAGTGACTTTCTCTTATTCTACACCATAAGGCCAAACCATAAGAGACTACATGAAATTAAGCTATGAATGCAAAACTTCTGTGCACCTTCAACAAAATAAAAATAGCACTCAATTCAAAATCTCCAGAAAGTATGTCACCTACCGTCATCAGGTAGCAGCTCCTCCCCAGGCTGAAGGCCCTTGCTTCGCATGTGGCTAATATCTATTATATCAGGAACATCAATATAGACATCTGCATGTAACACTCGGATCAGCAAAAGTAACATTTTGGTATGGCTATGATTTAAGAGAAAGAAATGCAAGACAAGTAATGAAGCCAAGAGAGACTTTACCGAGCTTTTTTGGCACCCAGCCTTCTTCCATAACAAATTTCCGCATATGCAACACAAGATAATCTGGAAATGAAGTCAGCCCAGCAGTCCTGCAGCGCAGTAAAAATTTGTGGAATGAACAATATTTCCACCAGTTTGCTACTAAAGTATCATTAGCCTACCCTTTGCTACTTTTTTATGAATCTGATAATATTATGAATCTTACTTTAGTGCGGTGGTCTTAGCCTTCAATGCCGTGCTATAAAAATCTTGAACCTCCTCTGGAGCTGAAAAGTTAGCTAGACATGCTTCTAAAGGAACCCTTGGTCGCACAATATCATCAGCAGACCTGTCATAGTTGGTGTGGTAAGACAATATTTAAATATCAAAAGTTGACACCAAAGTACTACTACTTACACATCCTTCCCTTCTGATAATTTTACTGCTTTCAATTTCTGGAAAGCTTCTAGTTCATCTGAATTCACAAAAGAGAAACGCAGAAAGTTGGCAGACCTATTTAACTAATAACAATGACTGAAAGTAAATAGGAAAAACAGAGAGGAAACCAGACCTTTATTGATGGCCTCGTGTAATGGAATATTCAGAGAAAGAATGTAGTCAAGTCTTCTATTATAAGCAACCTTTCCAGATGAACACAAGATACGATCTTCAATACCAAACTTAAAACTCCTAGAAGGGTCCAACTCGGGTCTCACACCATTAGCACGTTCAACTTGGTCAAGGAAATGTAGGAAGAACTCTAATGCATCCTACATAAAAGTGGAGGTGGGATATCAATCAAAACATCATCGGTTAAGGGTTATTATATTTCTCCAACAAATCCTTGTTTGTACAATTGATTGTAAAATATGACAACATTGTTATTACTATGACTGGTCGTAATCATTTTAGCATTTCGATCTAGGTTGATTTGAATCAAAATCTATACCAAACATCCCCCCCCCCTTTTTTTGCTGGCAATGATATTTATTAGTTATGGAAAAAAATATGCATCATCCAAAATGCATTGTTTCCTGAAGAAATCCTCCTCCTATAGAGACAGGAACATAATCTTCAGCATCTTGATGAATAATTTTAAATCTGTCTACTTGAAATGAACTCTCTTTCTCAACCATAAGTTAATAATTACAAACAAAATGCTCTTCAGATTCAACCACAAGAAGGGAAGCAATGGGCTGGGCCGGGCCGGGCCGATGCCAATTACCAGCAGCCTAAGTCCGGCCCAAGCACCAAAATGATGTCATTTTCAGGTCTTTAGATTATGAAATCTATGGATCAAAATATCGTTATGGTCAGTTATATCAAAACAACAACATTCTGGCGGTGGGGGATCAGGCCTTTAAGGCTAGCCAATATCATGAACCCTAACCACAAGTATCTTGTTCATATTCCTAAATCCAAACTATATCACTTCCTGAAGAATCTTCATTTCTCCTAGAAGCTGTACTTGTATAATAACTACCTTCCCCACCCAAGAAAGAAAAAGAAAACTGAAGGATGAAAACTAAAATCACTTGTCACCACAAGAAACAAAGAGAAACATAATTTATCTGCAAAGTTCCTTTCACAGAGACTTGGAACTCTGTTTATTCTTCATGGTTATGGAATTGCAATATCAAAGGCATCCATGAAACCATCATGTTCTCACTGTCACTCCAATTTGTTTGAAAGACAAAAAAGATGCAGATAAGAGATGAGAAAGGAAAAATAAATGAATGAAACAACATTTGTTCCCCTCATCTTTTCCAAACAACTTTCAAATAGCTAAATATTATGGGTATCTCTGCTCCTTCTTCTCTTAAACATATGTTCCTCAAATATAAGTAATTCAGGTCTATAAAAGGAGAGTTACAATTGAAATAATTGATCGAGTACTATAATAAGCATACCTGCTGTCTCATTGATGAAAACTCTGGGTGACTAGCAGCAATGATAGACTTGAACATGCGTGGGGGTATCCCTTCTTGTTCCTGTTGTTTGACGGGAGTAGATCGGAAAAAAAAAGAGAGAGAGAGATTTAAGTTATCAACCATATACAAGACAAGCACATTGCATCTCATTAAGTCTAAACTTGCAAAATAAGTTAAAATTTCCACTGGGTATACACTGAAATTAATATCTAAATCCATAAGTTTTCGAAAAGCAAACAAAAGTCAAAAATATTGTTAAAAGAAGCGTATCAGATAATCTGATGCTGTTAAAAAAAAAAATCCTAGATTACAATACTTAGTCACCAGCCACTCCAGCTGGACACAAAGGTTACAGTTAGGGGTCAAATTCTTGACATTGCGTCATTCACCTTATCATCTTTCTCGATGACATAAAAATGAAAAACCAAAAAAATACTAAGAAGCTAGTAGCATAAAGGATGATAGAATGTTTCATTGGCCATGCCTCCTGTGCAGGAACTGAGTATTTTCCAGACAATAATCCATGCGCCAGTTTTGTTCTGTCATATAGAGACAAATAATCAAAGAGAGGACCAAAGTATATCAGCAATATGATAATGTTCTCATTCATTAAGTTCAGTAAAATAGTTGGGGTGATATATGACCAACCAAGATACTTGAAAAAGACAAAGGCAATACAAACAAACTTGAGATGCTAAAAAAAGTAACAGTAATAACAGAGAAAGAGCAAGAGAGAAATTAATAGGAACAGATAAGGCAAACAGTTTGGATCATAATATGCAAGTTACTTACAATTGCATATTTAAATCCACAGTTGGATCAGCTGGAGCCATCTCAAAAGCCATTTTTAAGCTTTGAGTCGTACAGTATCTGCTTACAGAAGGATCAGACGACCAATATCCATGCATTAATAGCATAACATAGCTAAGTTGATGTTAACATTCACAAACTCATTTATACACAGAGACAAACAAGAATATAAGCATTGACCTTGAACAGAAGTAATGTGTTGAGAACACAACTTGAATAGCTGCAGACATGTAGCAACTGCAAGCAGAATATATTAGAAAGAAGAGAACAAAAGTGTCATGTTTCTGGAAGCACGTTCCTACACAAAATTACCTGTTTCCAAGATTCACAAGGCCTGTATATCCTGGTCCAAAAATTGGTTCAACATCCTCCCCACTTTCTTGAATTCGATTCCAATCAAAGTTGGTATTCTGGTCAAGTTCCCTTTCAGCAGTAGTCATTTCAGTCTAAAACCAAACAGAACAATCTTAGCTTCCAACAAAATCTGTTTATCATGATTGACCAGCAAGGTACAAGGGGAAATGTAACCGAGATTACATCAGAAAAGATGTCATAATGTTATCTAGTTATCCTAGTGGAACACATCCAGCAAACCAAACACAACAAACTCACCAAGCTGGAGATATGATATAAAAGACATCAAAAACATCAAAGCTGGACTGTTGTCTAAAATATCGGAAGTGAAAAAGAAAAACTTAACAGCTATGACCATACAGTGATATTAACTAGCAGGTCCTAAATGTTGCCCTGTTAAAAAAGAGTACCTCTGTAGTCTACAAACAGAAATGGACCTATGTCTTTTATATTTTATTATCATTGATTTCCCTTTCCCTTTCTATCTCTTCAAGTATTAATCACATTAGGACACCAAATTAATGACTACAGTATTCAACCTCTCTTCACTGTCAACATAAACTCCTTCCTTGGTTAACTTTCACCAAGTCATTAACAGAAAATATACATATGCATCATGAGTCCTTTCTCACCAGAGCCTCCTAACAAAGGATGTACAGATCAGAACTTCAAACAAATAAAAATGATCCAATTTAAATTCCCTTCAGTAGTCCAGATAAATAAATACATGTTCAATCATTTAGCAACAAGCATCAAATTTCACATTTTCTGCACCAAAAATTGAAATGAATAGATAGTCCCCTACTCCCCTCTGATATTGCAGACCATGTCAAAACTTACCTTTTGCAGTGAAGAAAAGTCAATGCCAAAAAATGCCAGATGCTGGGCTAATAATGGGTCCAGAACACTATCATCCTCTGGATAAGAGAAAACATCTGAGCTGCCACAATGCGTCATGTTCATGAGTTCCAGGAAAATGCATCCAACAGATCTCAACTGAAAGATTATGTAATAATCACTCAACAAGCGAAAATAAACTCTAACGACTAAAGTTTCTCTGCTATTCCAAATGACAAGTTTAATTTGCCACATAAATATAAAGCATGTTAAGTTGGAGAGTTAAACTTTCTGGCCAATCTCCTTCATCTTAGAGAAATCATTTTTTAAGTCGTGTGCATCCTATCTCGACTTATGAGTTTAATATATGTCTCTCAGTATTAAAAACAGTCCCCTATACTTGGAATTGCTACAAGAACACGTCATACATACTTGAGAAGCGTTATTGAATTTTATTTTTCATACCATGCCACACTATTGTTATCTCATACTGATTGGTACCCTTCATATTTCTATGTCCAACCAAAATACATCTACTCAAGGAAATTCACTGTTTCATTACGTTCATCATTATCAAAAATATAACTTGCATGATATATAGTAAGAAAATTATGGCTTCCTCACACACAACATGGTGTTACCTGCTGCTTCCAAATCAGCTGTAATTGTCCCCAGCTTGACTGAGAGGGGATAGCCTGTTTCTTTGCAGTACTCAACAGCATGGTTGTTACCACCAGTTCCATCCCAATTTCTCCGCCCACAAAGGATAGTGCCATCGGTAAGATTCAGCCACAGATTCTCTTTTTTCTCGCACTTTGCACATTTCCAACCAGAAGGGGGGACAATAACACCATTGTCAATCTGTTGTAAATTCATAGCATATGCACTAACTTGCTTCTTATCAGCTGTCCAAGTAGCAAGTGTCTCTTTTCGCTCTGCACCCTCAGCCATTAAAATAGCATCAACGGCCAACCTTACCTGTAGCATTCAGAAAAGTGGTTAACACATTGAGGCCTGGATTTCAGATAACGGAAATTCATAACATTGGCAAAGCACAACCAATATGGACCTTTTCAGGCAGCTCCACTGAAGGAAATGGAAAACTAACATAGTCAGGCAAAATGACTACACTGTGAGTTTCATCATAGCCAGGTTCATCATTTTCAAACCCTCCATCAACACCTACATATTGACAAATCATACGGGTTACGTAAATCAGTTCAAAAGGAAGCAACTTGACTTGAAATCGCGTACCTATAGCCAAGAGAGTGGGTTTCTTGGAAGGGCGATCTTCAGGAAGTGGCTTGTTAGTATGTTTGATATGCAAATACAGGGGGTTTCCAGTCTTTTCATAGTTCCAGCCCACATAATCCTTCCCAAAAGCAAGAAAGCTGGTCATGTCGATGAACAAGCCGCCTTCAGACCTCTAAAATTTATTACACAGAATCCACAATTATTCAAACCCATCAAAGAAACAGCAAAAAATAGTGTATTAGTTGCAAGAAAATCTCAAAGAAAGAAATTTCTTGCGAACCAAACAGAAAATAGAAGTAGAAAATTCCAAAGAATGTAAAATACCGGAGTGTCGAAGGAGACACAGCATTCTTGCTTGTAGATGCGATTCGAGGGTTCGGGGATCCGAACCCGAGAGAGACTAGACCGGAGCAGCTCCATCATCCACTCCTCTCTTCCTCACTACCTAGCACTTACAATCCTATCCGACGAATGCTTCTTTCCTTCTTCGAGCTTTGCTGGTTTGCCCTAAACTAAAATTGAATGACAATGTCAGTTGTAAAGAGCGAGACAGAGAAATGTCCTAAGCTTGTCAACCAGGGTTTTAGGGCTGATAGAAAGGGGTATATTTAACCTTTAAGTTTACCTCCAGCGACAAATTTAACGAAGAGAGTGTAAATTAAATCGTATCATTTAAGTAACATTCAAATCCAAATTAACACAAAAAAATGACAGAAGTATAACGCCTGTAAGTTTATGCCAAGTTAACGATTATGTGGCATATATTTATAACATTTAATATTAATATAAGTCTCGTATAGTCTCCTAAATATGACGTAACAATATAAGACCCATGTATTTAAATTGAAATATTTAAATCAACTTAATATAAAAATGTAAGACTCGTTTGTTTAATTTAACCCTAAATATTTTTTTTAGTAATTTAGTAAATTTTATAAAAAATAATAAGAGGTTATGTACAAAACAAAGAATTTGCTAAACAGAAATCCCATACCTACTAAAAGAACAAGTCAGGACAACAACATCACCCAAGTGCACCAACACAGCTATCAACACAAAAAGACCAAACACATAATCCAAGCTCAAAATACTAAAGCTGCAATCACCAGAACTTAGGAAATGGAATGAAAGGAAGTTCTGCTGTTTGTCTTGTCCTCTGTCATGAGTGTCTTCGTTCGCATACCTTGCAAGCTATATCATCCGTAGGGAATGATTTTCCCTCTGTTGACTCACCTTCCATTAGGCAGTAGGACTGAAAAAGTTTTTTGTGCCCGTGAGCTAGTAGTTTAGTGCATTGAAAGAAATGGATTTGTCTCCCCAACGGAACAACCACCTGCATGACAAGCTGTCGAAGTGTTTTGGCTGAGAATCTCCAGAATTTGGAAGATGATCCTGGCTCTTAAGCTCTTCATCTCCATAGCTACATTCCTGGAAGCTCTAGAGTTCCTTTCGGTCCAAATATGGTAGACCATAGTAGATAAAAGAATAGGGAAGATAGAACTCTGCTAAGGATGTTGGTGAAACCAAGATAGGATAAAAGGAAGGCTGGAGTAGTTGGGAATGTTGATTTGGAAGTAGGTGAAGCAATGGGTCCAAACAGATTTGGAGAAAGGGCAATGAAAAAATAGATGTTCATTTGATTCCATGTCCGAAATATAAAGGGAACAATGGTTAGGGGTGTATAGAAAGTGAAGTTTATCCCTTGTTGAAAGTTTTTTTAGGACGGCTACCCAAAGAATGAAAGAACATCATGGGTTGTTATGTTTAAACCAAACCAGGGAGTACCAAGGTACTTGTTGGGAAGATGGTCTTAAGAGGTTATATACTGAAACATTGGTGTAAATTTTTTAAGAACTAGGCAGCCATTCCAAGTGATCCGGAGAACTATTTGGTTGGTATTGAATAGGTTCAAAGTCCTCAATAAGCTCCATAGGAAATAACTGCCACCGCTATACATTATTGCTAATTATTTCAGAAACCTTTGCTGTCATAGGTAACCCCGATCCATGTATCTGTCTCGGTGATAAGAAATCCCTTAGGATTCCCCTCGGATGCCAAGGATCCTGCCATAAGAGAGTGGACTGCCCATTACCTATCATAAATCTGAATTGATTCCCTAATTTGTCCCTTACACCCAAGAGTTTCCTTAAACTCCAGGAGCTATTGGTGGTAGGTTGAGCATTCCAAAAAAATTTCTATCTCAAAATGATCGTATGCACCCATTTAACCCACATGGCTTCGTTGTCATTGAAAAGGTACCAAATCCTCTTTCTTAACAAAACAATGTTCCAAGTTAGCAAATGTTTAATTCCTAACCCCCTTCCTTTTTTGGCTTGATAAGGTCACTCCATTTAACTTTGGATTGATGGTTACTGTCTACCCTCCAAGCCTATAGAAAGTTCCTGAGTTTAGCTTCTAGCTCTTTAAGGACAGCGGATGGGAGAATAAAGAGAGAGGCCCAATACACCTAGAATGAAGAAAGGACGGAACTCACTAGTTGAAGTCTAGCCGCATAGGAAAGATTTTTGTGGGTCCATTTGTTAACCCTCACATCAATCTTATTCAATAAGGGTAAACAATCTCTCCTCGATAACCTTCCCGTAATGAAGGGAATTCCTAGATACTTTATAGGTGGGGAACCTCTGCTAAGGCCAGATATTTGTGCCAATTGGTTGGTCAAGTGCTCCATACCATAAGAAAGGAGGAACTGACTCTTGGAAGGATTCATTTCCATTCCAAAAAAACGAGAGAAGGCATTAAGACAATTGATCAAGAGTTGGGCTAAGTTGATGTCAGCATGACAGAAGAGCAAGAGGTCATCTGTAAATAGAAGATGGGTGAGATTAAGAGATTTGCATCGCCAATGATATTTAAAAGAAGGGTTTCTAACAATGCAATCATTCAGGCTCCTTGAAAAAACTTCCATACAAATAATAAAAAGGTAAGGGGATAAGGGGTCTCCTTGTCTAAGCCCAGATTTACTTTTGAAGAATTTGGTAGGAGAACCATTTATCAAAATGGAGTAAGAGGGGGAAGAAATACACTCTTGGATCCAAGATATGAACTTGGGAGGAAAGCTTAGAGCCTCTAAAGAATTAAAGAGGAAATCCCAATGTATGGAGTCATAGGCTTTTTGGAGGTCGATCTTAAAGGAACATTTCTTTTGATTATTAGCAAGGTGGTAATTTTTGAAAATTTATTGGGCAAGCAAGATGTTATCACCAATTCTCCTATCTTTTATGAAAACACTTTGGTTAGGACTAATAATGTGGGGGAGAATTACTCTAATCTGATTTGCTAAGATCTTAGCTATCACTTTGTACAACATATTACAACAGGTGATAGGCCGATAATCTACCACTGAGGATGGGTGAGCTTTTTTCAGGATAAGGGTAATAAAAGTAGAATTAAGCTCCTTAAGAAGTTTCCCATGCTGAAAAAAATCTTGTATAGCCCTAGTAATATCCTCCCCAATGATGTGCTAAGTATGTTTGAAGAAAAAACCATTGAACCCGTCTAGGCTAGGTGCCTTATTCGGATTGAAAGAGTCGAAAACCTCTCTAATTTCTTGAGCTGAAACGTCAACTATGACGGATCCATAAATACAAGTCATTAGAAAAGGGGGGAGTTGGTTCTAGGAGACAACTCTCGATGTACTAAATGATCCGTAGAATTCAGGATGTGGCAATGATAGCTATTTGGATTCCAAGCTAGCACTATTCTGGCGTTAGAGGCACTGTCTATATTGCTATAAAATGGCCACCTAAGGAGAATTGAGGAGC
>JAOSBP010000206.1:37736097-37759656 GCA_027563825.1 Erythroxylum mucronatum
TGAGAGCAGATTTTAGTTTTGAGGTTGGACCAGTGTACGCTCACCATCAGTGTGGTCTAGCAGCAAGACTCACTTTTAGTGTGCCAGCCAGGCTCAGGTCTCGGGAATGGGTTTCAGCAAGGCTCATGTCTCGGGACCGTTGGGCTCCGGAAACGGGGTCCAACAATTGCTTTTTGTCATTTTTCTTCTTTGATGATTCTTTCAAAAGTTTAGATTCACAATGTGAAAACAAAGCAAAGTGAGCTATTGGATTTTTTAATAATCTAGTTAGTTCATAATCTTTCATCCAGGCAAGACTTCTTCTAACAAGATAAAGAAATTGAGCTTCTTCCTTATTAAATACATAGGATGTTGGTAAAGTTTTAGTGACTACTGAATTAGCTTTTTTTTTAACTTTTAGGCATACGAGGTGTTCTAAGTTACTCATATTCAACATTATTGTCACAAAGGATTTAGATAAGATGTTACCTATTCCAATCCTAAGTATTCTCTTTATAACAAATAAAGTTCTTATAGGTCACAATCTTCTCTTTTAGTGGATTAAATAATTTATTTTCTTTGGATGCTTTCCTTACAATAAGAAAGATGTATTTTTTAGCCTTATCATCAAGTTTCTTCGCCCATAAGCATACCTGATATATCCAAAGCTTCTAAAGTGATCTATATTTGGTCTTCTCCCACTCCAAGCCATTTTTAATGTCATGTTTTAAATAGCAAAAGTTGGACCTTTTTTAAGATATAAATGATCCAATTCACTACTTTTAGTCAAAAGATCATCTAAACTATTCCCCTTGCCAATAACGTCTCACCATATTGAGATTAGTTGAGTTTTTCCTTTTTAAAAACAATATTTTGTTATATTGTATACGCAATTGTAAGCTCTCGTCAGATCCCATACTCTGCAAAAATAAATTTCAAATTGTTATGAGTAATATTTGTTGCCATGATCTATTTTGAAGGTTTTAAAAGTGTTTCCTGCTTCATTTTCCATACGAGCCTTAAAACTTTTAAATACAAATGAAGCTTCTAATCTTTCTCATAAAAAATGGACTTAAATTTTTCTTTAAAAATTATTAATGAAGGTAATTAAGTATATTTTACCTCCATTGGAAGATGGTATTATTGGACCAAAAATATCGAAATGCGTCAACTTCAACATCTCTTTTGCTCTCCGTAACTTTCCTTTGGGAAATTAAGAATGAAGTTGTTTGCTAGCAATACATTATATATGAAATTGGGAATAAGTTGTAAGCTCTATCACCATGTTCTTCTATTGAGTCCTCAATTCACCAAAATTCAAATGATTATAAAAAAAATGCCACAACCATGATGGATGTTTCATTTTAGCCATCAAACTTGATTAAATACTTTCAATCTTCAATGGAAACAATCCATTTGAATTCATTTGAACAACTAAAATAGCACATCTATTAGTATCATAAATTTCATAAGCACCTTTTTAATAATGATAACATAACCTTTTTCTTGCAACTGATTAGCACTCAACAAGTCATTCTTCAATTCAGGAATACCCAACACATTAGAGATCGTTTTCACAAAATTATTATTGGTTATTATCTTAATATCACCTTTTCTCGTCACTTTAGCAGTAGGGAAATCGCCAAAACTCATACTAAGGTGAAAATCTTCATTTAGATAAGAAAGTGATGACTTACTTCCACTATTATGGTTATTGCAACTTGTATCCACATACTAAATATATGATTCTTTTTTCTTTTTGTTTTGAATGGCTATCAATAAAGTTTCCACTTCCTTATTCTCAACAAAGTTTAAAATCTCTCTCTTTTCTTCTGATTAGGCATCCTAGTATAACATTCGTAAGTATAACGACCAAATTTATGACATATAAAGCACTCTACCTTAGATTTGTCAAGATCATGTCCTTTGACTTTTCCATGAAATTGGTCATTATTGGCTCTAAAATTCTTGTTGGCATCTCTATTTCCTTTATCTCCCTTTCCTCTACCGGTACCTCTATATATTTCGCAAAAACTTTTAGAATGAGTATTGATAGAAGCCTTCAATGCTTTCTCCTTTACTGTTGAACTTTTGTTCATGGAACAATAAAAAGGTCTGCAATTCATTAAAAGAGAGTGCATATGTACCTTTTAACTCTTCAATTGAGGAGACAACATAATTAAAATCTTTTTTCATATAATGCAAAATCTTCCCTACTATAGCACATTACTCATCTTTTCCCCAAGGAATTTTATTTTTGTTATAGATCTCCTTTATTATAGGAAAATAGATGGTGACATATACTTTAACCTTTATCATTAGTGTCTCGTGATCCTTCTTTAAGGCTTGAAGTTGTGTAACTTTGACCTTGACAAAGCCTTAATATTCTTCTTTATAGAGTCTCAAATATTCGAAGAAGTATCTTTACAAAGAATAGTTTCCAATATGGGACGATCAATAGCTTGAAAAGATAGTTTTTTGCTTTTAGGACCTTGACCTTTCTAGCTTCAAATTCAACTTTCTAGGAATTTGTCAATCACATCTACTGGTGGCTCTTGAATTCCAAATTCATCAACTGCAAAATACTCCTTTGATTGCAAAAAAATCTCCACAAACATGCTCTAATGGTCATAGTGACCATCAAAGTGTTAGATAGATGCTTACAAAAAATTGAATTATGTGACCATTTGAAAAGTGAAGAAGGAAGCAAATTTTTGGTTCTCTCACGTGTTTCATTCTTAAGATCTCAAGCTTTGATACTATTGATAGGTACAAAGCAATAAACAAATAAGGAATATATATGAAGAACGAGATAGATGGCTAGAAACACATACTTTTATTTACAACTTTGCCACCCTTTTATAAATAAAAATACATAACAAAAATACCACTGAAATATGACTCATAACAACCATGATCTATATAAACCAATTACTCCACTAACTCCAAAAAATCATAACCATAACTCTTAAAAATTAGAATAACTTGGACTATATAATTGACAAGTAGCAAATTCTTATCGACTAGTAAACTCCTAAGTAATAAATCATATAAATGTGCAAAAAAGCACAAATATTACTTCAACATATGTTATAATGAATTCTTATCGAATGCTAACAAAGTAACAAATGCCGGAGAAGCTTCAATCAAGGAAGTTGCTTGTCGGCAGGATGTTAATACAAAGTTTACAAGTTGTGACCTTTTATCTCAAAGGTCTCTTGCGTTATCTATTTGGCTTGCTAGAATGAAAGACAATGATCAAAAATTGAGGCTATCATGGTCAAAAAGGGAGGAGGCTGGAAATCAACAAATAAAACCTATGAAGGAGGCCTATAAATAAGCCTCCTCAATTCACTTGTAAATCATCCCTTCTCAGAAAATTTTATTCTTCAGATCCAAAATATCTGTGTCACTTAGTGCGGGTCAACAGAGAGTGTTTATCATATTTCTTGTATAAAATATAGAGAGGTTGTAACTATTATTATCTCTTATTTTACTACTCTTGTTCATGGTTTTTACCATAATTCATTTTAAGGGGTTTTCACGTAAAATCTATGTGTTCAATTATCTCAAATTTATTTATTGTAATCATATTCTAATCTAGTCAATTTTCTCAACAAGTAGTATTAGAGCACAGTTTGGGTGTGCAGGTCTACTTATCATATGCTATATGATTGCCACTGAATAGTGGATCCTCCACATCAGAAAATGAGTTAGATCACTATTTGAAGATAGTAGGCACTATTCATGTTTAACGTTCGCTATGATTTGTCCAAGATCAGACATTGCACATGCAGTGAGAGTGGTTAGTCGATACTTGGCGAATCCTGGCAGAGTGCATTGGAATTTTGTAAAGAGGATCCTAAGATACATTAAGGGAACCTCAGATGTTGCATTATATTATGGAGGATCAGACTTTATTGTCAATGGATACGTTGATTCAGATTATGCAGGTGATCTTGACAAAAGCAAATCTACTATATGCTATATGTTTTAAACTTGCTGGTGGAACTGTATCTTGGGTTTCAAAACTACAATCAATTGTTGCTACGTTAACAACAAAAGCAAAATATGTAGCAGCTACACAAGTTATTAAAGAAGCAATATGATAGAAAATGCTCTTGGAAGAACTTGGACACAAATAAGAGATAATTTCTTTATTTTGTGACATTTAGGATGCCTTGCATCTTATAAGGAATCCAACATTTCATTTAAAGACTAGACATATATGAGTACAATATTACTTCGTTCGTGAAAAAGCCGAAGAAGGAGTTGTAGATATGCAAAAAATTCATACCAAAGATAACTTAGCAGATTTCATGACAAAGTCAATCAATACTGACAAGTTTATTTGGTGTCGATTCTCTTGTGGCCTGATAAAGACGTGAGCAATATGAAATGGCAAGATAGAAAAAGTAGTGTGAAGATATGATTGATACTCAATCAAATCTTCAAGTGGGAGAATGTTGGAATGATGGGCAGTGGTCAATAATTGCGGCTACCATAAAATCTTGTTCTTCAAATTCAAAATCTCTGTATCACTTAGTGAGGGTCAATAAAGAGTGTTTCTCATATTTCTTGTAGAAAAATATAGAGAGGTTGTAACTACTATTATTTCTTATAGTAAAACTTTTCTACTCTTGCTCGTAGTTCTTACCCTAATTTATTTAAAAGATTTTTCATGTAAAATCTATGTGTTCAAGTACCTTAAATTAATTTTGTGATCTTGCTTTAATCAGGTAAATTTTCTCAACATAACTATCAAAGGAGTTGTGTTATGGGATAGTGGTCAATATGAAAGAAAGTTGATAGAAATAGCTTTCAAATAAGCCAATGATGTTGTATTGACCAAAAGGGTAATAAAAGCTATCAAAGTGTTGATAGGCAATGATACATAACTCTCGAACATATAGATAAATTTATATATGAATACAAATGCCGGGTGGAAGAAGAAAGTACAACACAATATAAAGATAAAGAGATGACGATGATGGTGATAATAAAAATAAATATATTTGTTAATTGTTTTGGTAAAGTATATTAAATATCTTGAAATATAAGTAAAATATAAAAATATATCACACCTTTTTTTATCAAGTCAACATATATCTATATCTAAAAGAATTTGATTGTGTTACTTGTTGTTTTTCTAAAAAAATCAATACTAACAATTTTAACCTAAAATTTTGTACAAATATTAATAATAAATGAATGCATTATCAAAATTTGTTTTCAAAATGTTTGATGATGAAATTATTTTTTTATAATTGTATAAAGATTGAAATTTTGAAAGATATAAAAAATGAACAAAAAGTTTAAACATTATCAAATTTTGTAGAGTGTCTTAAAAAAACATTTTGAACACCATGATGAAGTCTATTTTGAATAATGTCAAATTCTATTATTATAATACTATAATAAAATAATTTTTATTTTTTGATATATAATGCTATAAAATAAAAAATAAAAGTTGATATATATTTAATAAATTACTAGAAATATATAATATTTAAAATAATTTACCAGATATATCAATTTGATTATTTTAAGGGGTGGTTGGTTCAAATAAGGTAATAGTAATAAAAATGAGAATGAATATAATCCTTATAAATATGATGGTTGGTTAGAATGAATGAATGATTACCATTACTATTGATAGTGATTTATTTGTTAACAATATTGATAAAAAAGTTTGTTAATTTTTGTTTTACATCAGTTTTTAATATGTTTTGCTAAAAAGAAAAATATAATTAATTAATTATATTGTAATATTATTTTAATTGATTATATTGTAATTAATTAATTAATTCTATTTTAATTAATTGATAATATTTTAATTATATATAATTACCAAAAAATTTAAAAAGAAGAAGAAGAAGAAGACAACCACTATCATGCCTGCGACATTGGACTATTATTGAGGAATAATTTTCATTCCTCTAATATTTTGGGAGTATCGATGCCTAAAAGCCTAATATCAAAGTATTATCTCTGTAATCATAATAATCAACCAACCACTCGTTATACATTCTTTAATTATTAAACCCTTCTCAAACTCATCAATCAAGTACCCCTAATTTAACTTTCAAAACTACTCATATGATATAGTTTCTATCTCTTCTTGGTTTCTGTTATCTTTCTTAGTTTTTATGGCTTAAACTGGTCTATCGTTTTAAAAATTTACAATCTAAGTTTATATATATTTCCAATCATATTTATATGTTTCAAAGTGTTCTAATCACTCTTAAGCACGTTATAAGATTACAAACCAGGAAATATGATTACTTTACTAATATGTGGAGTCAAATATAATTTATCATTTTGGAGTAATTATCATTCATTGAATATGTAACTATACTGTCTCGTATGTATAGCCGTAAAGAAGTGATATTCATGACAGAAGTTAATGAACTCTTAACACTTCCTTAAATTTGTGCAAAGCTCAGAGAAACTTCAGTAGTAAAATAAACATATGTACAGTTTCGTATAGGAATCCACATACTGCATTTATTCAAAAGGAAGCATGATCTTGAAAGTCGAATAAAAGATAAGAAACTTTAATACTTTAATGAACATACTTACATATATATATATATATATATGACTCCATAGCTAATCAGTATCCGCGTAATTAATTAATCCAATTCCAAAGTAACTGAAAAGAAAAAACACCTTGATTTTATATATCTCAAAAACTCTAACAAGATCAGCTGGCGTTTATTGTGTGACTGGCATCTCAGAGAAGCCCACTAACATCCAATTCTAAGCTAGATGGGATGCCAAACATGAACATATTGCTGCAATAACTATCCTTTTCATCTTCAGTACTACCATTGACATGAGTCGTTGAGGAAGAATTCAAGGGAGTAGTGCTGCAGGAAATTGTTGATAGAAGTGAAGTAACACCCAAGTTTGGCAAGTTCTCAATCGTACTAGTGTTGATAGTGGACTGCCTATTAATCCGATTGCCACAGTTGGTTGTTGACGTAGGTTCTCCACTTGCTGGTGACCAAGAATTCTGTAAAGGATTCTGCCAGCTGAATGTAGTGGGGAGGGCATCAGAAAGTTGCTCCAAGTTGATTTCCGTGAATTGGGTTTGATTCAGAAGGTTAGAGCTTGAGTCTGTGTAGGTGTGAATTTGGTTTTGGACCTGGTTTGCTTCCGATCTCTGGAATTGGTCATGAAGTGGGGCACTGACAGGTATGTTATTTTCTTGAAAACTTTTGAGGTTAACATCATGGCTACGGCTATTGTCTTGCGCCGACAGGAGAGAAGTGGCCAAGTTTAACAGATTTGGATTCAAGAGGGATCCACGACCAGGCAAGCTGGAAAGATTGAGTTGATGAGATGATAACGATGAGTTGCTGAGAGATGAGTTGAGAACTGAGTACAGTTGAAGAAGATCAAGGCGTGGTTTATGAGTCACAGGATCAATTCCCATTCTCAACAGCTTTTTCTTTATATGGGTGTTCCAGTAGTTCTTGATCTCATTGTCAGTTCTTCCTGGTAAGCGAGCAGCAATTGTAGACCACCTGTAGAAGTAGGAGGTAGTGAACATAGACCAAGTTTAGTACTTCCATAAGTAGTCGTTGGTCGAAGAATTGGGTATCTATTCTTGTCATGCTATGTCCTAATTAGCAATAATTAAGAAGCGTCTTCCTGGTTCTTTAAATCAATAAATGATGAAGAAATGTAAAAACAAGACCATAACATCTGGAAGTCTGCAAACTCACTTGTTTCCAAGAACACTATGAAGTTGTATGATTATCTCCTCCTCTTCATATGCAAATTTTCCTCTCTTGATGTCAGGTCTCAAGTAATTAATCCACCGAAGTCTACAGCTCTTCCCACATCTTTTCAGCCCTGTTTGATTTGCACCAGGAAGAAAACAAGTTGGAAAATTATCAACATCAGAAAACTATACATGAGCATATAGTTATCTAGCTGGATACCTGCATTCTTTGGGAGGGTTCTCCATCTCCCATGCCCATGTTTTTGAATATAATCAATCAACTTTTCATCTTCCTCTGCCGTCCATGGACCTTTCTTTAATCCACTTTTGTCAGAGCATGTTGATGATTTTCCCATATTGCTCCTTTCACAAAATAGAAAATAATCTCTCAGGCTAGTTTATGGAAAAATTGTGTGTGTGAAAGAGTGACGGACAGGAAGAAATAATGTAAGTTCGGTATGTATGTTTAAGAGAACGTGGGCGGGGGTTTATGTATTTATATAGCAGACTCGAGAATGCAAGCAAGCTAAGCAAAGAACTGTAAGTCAATGGGGTTTGGTACCGTCCCAACTTTATTCATCACTTACTATACGTGTCTTGTAATATAGGCATGTACGATAATTTCTCACATACCCAAGTTAACCTTCTTCTTTAATAAGAGCATTTCTGATGAACTAAATGAGAGAACTTATATAATTAAGACTAAAATTTCATTAACTTAGACACAAAGCATTGTTATATTAAGTTCCTAAGTATCTTTTAAACACAATTAAACGTTACAACTCCAATTAACTACATAAACACATTATTCACCAATGCCAAGGATTGCCCTTAAATTTGGCTTTTCAGCTCTTTTACTAGGTCAAAGTAGGATTGCATAAATGAATCAATTACAAAGGCAAGATAATCGTCCAAAGAGCCCTTGGAAACCATGGATTGTGTCAGGAACTCAATGGCAATTTGATAATTGAGACTTGGACGTTGATCTCTTTCAAGCACACTCTGTTCCTGTCTCACAGACTAAAACATCTCTTTTGCGAACAAAAACACATGGCTGTCTTTCGGCCGGTAGTTCTTACCTCCTTTTGCTTTTATCTACGAATTAACTATCGCTACCTGACACGTACGGGTTGGGTGATGGGGGTTTCTCTTTTAAGCCATTGACCGCGTTACAGGACCACAACATGCGTATGTCAACAATGTGCATGGCTCCGAGCCGACTCCGACTCATCCCCCAATAGCCTATCCGCCTACATTGTTTTTTTTTATTACAGATTAAAATTGTAGCATTTTATGAGAAGGAAAAATAATATTCAGAATTTGTAAATTAATGTTTTGCATTAGTTACAAGATATTTGTGTATGTGACATTGGATTGGATGGATGAAGGTTAGAAAAGTGGTAAAACGAGAATAGCAATAGCAGGGGTTGGAATATTGCACGTGGATAAATTCAAGGTTTTTGGATAGACTCAGAATCTCATGACTGATGGTGAAGTTCAAGATTGGCTCGATTAGTTTTCTACATGTGCACTTTTGCTACGTCTTCACGAATGAACGTGATACATTTGTTCATCGAGACAAGACAGATTTTAGGGCAGGGGAGATGAGAAAACCTTCACTGCACATGATGTCCAGTTGGCTTAAACCCCGTTTTGAAATATATGTGATAACCTTCTCTTCTTCTCTTTTTTTTTTCCCAGTTTTGATCTTTTTTTGTTAGACCGATATACAGGAACATATGATAGAAGAAAGAAGAAAAATATTATAAAATATTAATTCTCATTACACGCAATAGCTAGAATTTCAACTTCAATTGCCACAAGTAGGTAATTCAATGATGAGTACAGCTGTACGAGAAAAGGCTAATCTTGTTTTATAGGCTAATCTTGGGTAAACAATATTTTAATTATTAAAAATTTTATATATTCCTGTTTTTGATAGTGATCCGTATAAACATTAGGGTTTATGAACAAAAGGAATTAATTAGCATGAGATTAGTTTTGCATGGTAAATTTTAATTATTTTCTATACCTATAATTGTGAAATATACATCGGACCTTGAAAAGGAGCTCCTTTGTTTAAAGTTTAAAAGCTTTCAGAACCTAAGATCCAAGACACATAGAAGTCGAACCGTGTGCAGTGAGACATGAAACGACCGTTCTCTATACTTTCTGCAATGGCACATTCGGATTTGATGGGAATCAGTCACATTAACCCAACATTTTCAAATTATATCCCCCACCACCTAAAGGTCATAAATAGGCACCTAATGACCTAGAGCTAAAACTAGGGTAACACTTGTACATAGAGCAACGATTACAGGGCACAATTGAACTACTGTTTTTCTTGACCTATCAGCTCATCATTTGAATGCCCATACAGCAAGTTTGACCCAATTTTTCAATTATGAATTTGGTCATAATTCAGAAACTAGACGCAGTTATGACACGTGTTGACAAGACGTTTTGTGCCACCAATGATTTGAAACGACACCTGGCTGCGCAGTTTCTCCTCAGAGCTGTTCAATTAAGCTATGATTTGATGTTTTCTTAAAATGTAAGTGGTGAATTTTGGCTATTTACAGCTTTTATGTAATGACCTGATCGCATGTTTCCTAATAGAAGAAACACTTGGTCGTACATCCAATACCCACCGAATAAACATCATTTCCAGGCTATCCTATACCTGCATGTACCTCAATCAAGTCCCATCAAACTTGATGAGATTAAATTCGTTGAACAGGGATTTCACTGTTTGGTTCTTTTCTTGTCAATACGAGAGTTTGTGATAATTTTGAACATTCCTGGAAAATGATGTAATCGACATGAAGGACGATACCGGGTCCAGTGTGATCAACCAGGCTCTTGTCACCTCATAGAACATGCAGTCCAAAGCTTGCAAATTGCAATTTCTCGCCGCCGATATTATTGCTAGGAGTAAAAGGCTAGATAAGATCACAGAAACCATGAATTCCACTTCCCCCTTTCTTAGCAGGTTACAGCTTAGAAATCAAACCAATTTTGTAAATCCCCAGTGAGACTGGAAACTTTGTCGGAAACTAGGAGCAATGCAACATTGTAACAGATCTAAAACTTTCTTAACAGCGACTTTAATATTGTAGCATACACGACCCGTTATTCAAAATCCTGGGACAATCCTAAAAAGGGGATGTGCTGTACTATTTAATTATAGAAAGAATTTGTACAACGGGGTGAGGATTGCAATTTCTTGAGAATGAGATCTTTAAGAGAATAGAAATTTTCCAAACCTATATATTGGAGTTAGGCGCCACTTATTCCTGATCAGATTCAATCATCAACACATAATTGGAAAATCCAAAATGAATCTATGGACGGGCTCATAACTGGTTAAAATTAAGGTCAGCACCAGTAGAAAAAATGCTTCGGCAACTAATTCACGTTAAGGAAAAGTGGTTAAAACGGAACTGAAATCAAAGAATATGTATTGTCTCTTCAAAGGACATCAACTACAGCAACAGTAATGAGCAAATAGATGTTCACTGCTAATAATTATTTGATATATTAACTTAGCTGCAAGGTGAAGCCATGGCTTGAGCACAGCTGATCCACGGCTTTTGGCTTCTTGGTCATCTTGTTTATTCACCGTGTACGTTTCTCGATGACTCGACAGCTACTATATCTTATTTCCTTATCTTGTGCCATTGAAGGATCGAGTGGCTGGGATTTAAGTTTTCCCTGAGAAGAGCTTATGATATTAAACAATCCCTTTCAATTCCTCATAAGTTCTTGACATAAACCAATAAGAGCACGAGTTTTGGTCAAATATATTTTTAAATATCAACTGAGATATACTGATAGGGACAACCCAATTATTAATGAACTTCCCAGTGCAAAAGAAATTAAAAAGAAAGAAAGAAAGTTTCCACCTGTTATTCAAACTAAGGCCAGAAGGAGGCTTGGAAGTTTGACTACCAATGCCATTGCTTGTAGACCCTTCTCACTTACATGTACAATCCAGAAGAACCTTGAGACACGCTGTCTGACATCCGCATGAAAATGGGTTCAACACCAAGCTAAACTTTAGTTTTATAAGCGCAAAAAGCGTAATCGCACTATCATGTCTTTATGTTTGGTGGCACATGAAATGAAGTCTCATTTCTAAACCAGATCAGGGTCAGCATAATTCTCCATGCTCAAAATAGTAAAGGAGTTTCTGGTTATGGTTCAACCAAAAGCTATATAGTTTATTATGAAGAATGAGATTGTATACTCAATATAGAAACACCCGATTTTAAAATTAGGTTTTGGTTGCTGCAAATATCAATTAAGTAAGTCATGCAACAACCCTTTTGCTACCTTGTCTCAACAATGAGCACATATTCGGTAGACTACCTAAAACATTATCCGAGTTCTCTTCTGTTATTGGTGAAGCTGCATCAACACTCGGAAATTGTTATTAAAGAAAGCTCAGTTATCCTTTATGATTTTATGGTGTTCTTAATAGAATTGTTATTCCAACACAAGTAGACTCTAGAGACGTAAATAAGAAAAATAGTTCTCACTGCTTTGCGGCACCAAATATGGCAACGAAAATCTCCACTCTAATTGTTTAGTTTTTCCATGTTACTATACTTGTTTGCCATTGCTAGTCTTTCTCTACCATCAGCAAAGAGGTGAAGCCAGCTGGCCTGAAAATAGGAAATTCAAGAACTTTCCAGTATTGATGATCATATAAACTTCAATGATTATCCTTTCTATATTTAGGTATATATACATCACACTCCATTGATGTTTAGCTTGAACCATGCTTGGCATGGCAGCGTGACCGAAGCAGATAGGCATATTATGATATTCTACATATTTGTGGTGTCTGCTAGCTTTAGCCTGAAATTTATTGCTATTTTTTTTTTGGTTAAGTCAGGATGGATTGCTATTGCTACGACTTAGAATGGAAACTTTTATATGTTTGTAATTTTAATCTTTTTAGAATGGAAACTTTTATACGTTTGTAATTTTAATCTTTTTAGAACGGAAACTTTTATATGTTTGTAATTTTAATCTTTAGTTAAAATTTGTTTTACACCTAGCCTCAAGGAGCAGGTGAGTTGGTAAAAGATTCTTCTGACTTAAGTGAGGTTGCGGGTTTGAACCGCCTTCATGTATGCAACTATTTAAAACTTGGAGTCAGAGCTTTGCCTTCCGCAAGGGACCTACCCGGCTCGAGTGGAGATTAGTCTAGGTGTGGATGATTTAAAAGTGTCTTCTCATAATTAAGACTCTCTTAAAACACCTCGTCGAAAATTTAAAAAAAAAACGCCTTCACATCACAATTTAAGTTTTCGATTATAGTATTTTAAATAAAATATACAAATTGATAGAGTCGTTTTTAATAATTTTATCGTAAAACTTTGGCTTGATACTCATATTCCGATATACCTAGATAAAGGATACATAACATAATCCCATCATCCACAATGTTATTGCCATTTCTGAATTGTGATTAACAAATACCCTACGATTAAGATAGATGTTCCTTATTTAGTAAGCGAGTCCTTGATGTTCTACACGTATCTTGTTAGGCGCTCGTGACGTAGCAAATTTGTAGTTATTTTCTTATTTTATTCTATTTATTTATTATGGCTTTTAATTTTTATCTCTATTTTTAAATAAAAAAATTGTTCAATAATTAATGCGAATGTCATTATAATTATATTTTATTATTAATTATTAAATACTAACTAAAATTTAAAGATTAATAAAAATATCAATAAAATATTAAAATATATTTTAATTTTAAAATATAATAAACAATTTAATGAAAAATTATCAATAAAATAATATCTATTTGTTAATTTATATTTTAATTATCAAAACTAGTTTTTTTAAATTTATGTATTTAAAACATTTTAAATTTAAGGCATATTTATCAAATAATTATTGAATTTTAAAATGTTTTATTTTTCCAAAAATAAATTTAAAGTAATTATAAAAATTAAAATAATCAATTATATTATTTATAGTTTTTAATAATACATATTAAATAATTAAGTAATAAATATTAATATTAAAATAAATCATATTATGACAAAAGAATGAAAATATATAAAAAGTCATTTTTGTGATTTTTATAAATTATGAAAATAAGAATAAACCAAACCAAAGATTAAAATCAAAAGTTTAAAAAAAAATTTAAATGAATTTAAAAACTGGAAACATGAAACTAAAATGTAAAGTAAAAATAAACAGATCATAAGTAATTTGTTTTATTCTGGAGAGCCTTCACTTGCCCTTTAGAAGTACTTATAAAAATAGTATGCAATAATTTATAAACTATATCTTTTGAATAATTTATTTAGTAAATGAAGCAATAAATTTAAATTAAGTGATTGTTGTTGGAATTCTATAATGCAACTTAATTCTATTCTAAATCTCAATCTATTTTTTTTAAATTTGAACTCAATCAATCAGACTTTAGATTGAATCAAACGAACGTCATATTTTTAAATTTTTTCTAGAATTTTGAATTGATTTAAGGTTATATTCAAATAAAGTCTTTCAAACCTTAACTCTAACGTAAAACTAATAAATTTGAACTTTGTTTACTAAATTATGATTGTATTCAAACTAAAATGCCAAATATAGCTATATCCTAGCATTGAAACTTATAAGGATACGATGATTTAAATAAAATACATTTAATATCTTGAAAACCTTAAAACAACCTAGCGAACCACTTAAACCACCTCTTATTAAACTTCAAGTACAAAGAAATTGAAAGGCTTCTCATAACCTTCTTATGGAGTCATTCTAATGGCAACCGCGGAGCCTCCAAAGTGAAATGGTCTGATCTTTGCTATCCTAAGGCGGAAGGAGGATTGAATATTCTTTCCATTAAAATTTCTAATCACTCATTGATTCTCAAACGCCTTTGGTGGATACTGGAGGATAAGAAAACCTTGTGGATCCAATGGTTGCACACTTATGTTCTGAAAGGACATTCTGTATGGGCGCTTTAGCTGAAAGTCAGTTTCTCTTTTTTCCTCAACCAGCTCTTGAAGTTAAGAGACGATATTCGCTTAGAGACTTCTTGTGTTATCAAAGATGGACGTCGGGTCTCTCTTTGGTATGACAATTGGGATAGTCGCGGTCCCTTAATCTCTCAAGTAACTCCTTCCAGAACTTCTCCATTATTCCCTCTCAAAACACGTATGATTTCATTTATTGGCGGAACTCGTGGAAATTCCCAAGAATTCTGCGTCATCTTCAACCTAGCTATTCTCCAACTCTTCAAGAATCTGACACTTTCTTTTGGAAGGGGACTCCACTGCATAAGTTGACTAATCGCTTCACTTGCCACAGTTTGCGTCATCGTCGACCCTCTGTTCCTTGGGCACCCACAGTTTGAAGCAATATTTTAACGTCCTGGATCTCTTTCATTTTCTCGTTAGCTATTCAGAATAAACTATCGACTGCTGACCGTATGCCTTATGTGAACGTGGATCCTTCTTGCCCAATGTGTTCCTTTCAAATGGAATCTTGTTCTCATCTTTTCTTCGCATACCCATTTAACTATTCTATTTGTAGAGCTGTTTGTGACTTATGCTGCTGGACGGATCCTGGGTCCGAAATTATGAATATCACTAGTTATCTATCTTCTCATGCAGGTTCCAACAAACCTGTACAAATTATTGTTTTAAGGATCTGTTTATATTTGCTTTGGCGAGAACAAAACTCTCGATGCTTCCAGAGTACTTCTTCGACGAAAGAGAGTTTGATCTGCTTAATTATGTCTGACGTTTGGGCGATTGTTTTGACAAAGAAAGTTCCTTGTAACTCTAATGTTTGTCATGCCTTACGGCTATAGTTGATAGATGGAGGTTCTGTTTAGGCTATTTTTTGTTGCGTTAGCTGATTTCTTTCTTGTTGGCTCTCTTCTTGTGTTGTATATAAAGGGTTTCCCCTTTTGATGACCTTGTAAATTTCTTCTTTAATTATACCGATTTCCTTTTTTTCAAAAAAAACTTGAAGTAAAATTGCTTTCACTTTCAAAGTAATATGATAAAAACAAAACCTACTGAAATTTCTAAAACTATTACAAAATCCATTATTGCAAATATCGTACCATACTTGGTTCTAGTATGCTATGGGATTAGTACTAATTAATATTGAGTATTATTTCAAATAATTTTACAAAATAGTCCCTCATTTTATTGTGCTACATCATTTTAAATTTTATTTCAATCTTGTCTTAAAAAAGCATAATAATATATATTTAATATAACAACCGTATTTCTTATATTCATATTAGTATTACTTTTGACATATTTCTTATATAAATAATAACGATAATTAATATAAAAATGTCATTTAATTTTCATATATATAATTATATAAAATTAAAAATAATACAATGTACTTAAAATATTACATTGATTATATTAAAGCATCATATAATTATAATAATATAGGTCCATAAGAACAAGACTTTGTACTAAGGAACATTATAAAGTAAAAGTAAAACATGAAACAAAAGCACTTACATCTAAAAGTATTACATTACATTGTATATATAGAATTTAACATATAAATCAAATATAAGTGAAATTAAAAAAATGAAAAATAAAAAACTCAAAACTTTACTCCATAACAGACTCGCACAAATTTCATTGATTTCAATTTTCATTTAGCATGAAGTGTTCATCATTAAGAAGAATCTCATCGTCACCATTATATAAAATTATTATACTAAATAACATATCAATACTTTCCTATCTAAAATTATCTTCCAAGTTACTCTCGTCTATAAACTTTATTCCTCTGAAACTGAATTTACTAAAAAAACGATATGATCAAGACAAATTAGATATATAAACCTACTTGTTCTCTTAAGAGTTATAATATACAAATTAAATTAAATTATTAAGAAATTATAAGAATTTGTATTCAATTTAATAATGATAACAACTTATCTTTCTTGAAGCTTCAAGTTATATTAAACAAACACCAAATCATTTATTCTTTTATGTTCCAATATATTTCTTTTTTGGAATGAATAGAGTCAAATGTGCTTCAATTCTTTTCACATCCAATTACACTCATGTATTGACCAAGAATTCGAATTAAAACATTTCAGTTCTAGAATATCCCCTCTGAATTGGTTACATCAAGTAACTGTTAGACAACAAAAATAATCTTATAACATAATAAAATGATTATTAATTTTAAATAACTAATTAAAGTGAAGAATTAAAGACCTTGATGTCTCTTTGCAATATTACAATGAGTATCTCAAAATCACCACATGCATCCTTATATACCTTTATTTATAAGCTAAAGAAATCTTACATCTTTTCTTATGAAACAATTGTTATGATAGCTAATAACATTCTCTTATTAACTTGAAGGCCTTATTTGGTTGTTGGCTGATCAGCTATTTTTTAGCTGATTGACCAAAATTAGCTTATTGACTTTATCAAAAAGCTATTGATTTTGTTTGATTATTGGCTGGTTGGGTTAGCTGATTCAACCCAACTAGCTAATTTTATAGCAGCTGCTTGTAAGCAGCGTTTATACAACAACTGATTCACATTTCCTGTAATGTCTTTCTTATAACCGTACTTAAGTGTTTGACCCTTTTAGTGAGGATCTGTAAATTGGATATTCCTTTTCCATGGCTCTGTTGCGCTGGGAATCAACGGTTTTCCCTACTAAAGTTAGCGCCTTTATGGTTTCTTATCAGAAAAGGTTGGAGCTTGTCACATTTAACCATTGCCCAGGTCTTGGTTTCCTTCATTATTTGCAGGTATCCTAGTGTTTTCTGTTTCAGCATAACAATGGTAAACTTAGACATCAGTTAAAGTGCAAAATCACATCAAGGAAGTTATGTCAATCACAAACATTAGTGATCACAAATGAACTTCCTCAAAATGCTGATTTTCCTAAATATTACTAAAAGAATGAAATGAAGCCATTTCCAATACCCATTGTGCAGTTGAGGTGGCTGCAACAGAAAGACTTAAGAATAGAAAAGATAAACCTAAAGGGAAAGGTCCACCTCCAAGGAAGGGCTTCTTTGTTAAGAGCCTTGTGCCACTTGCTTATGATGTATACAATGCAAGGATTACGCTAATTAACAATCTCAAGAAGTTGTTGAAGGTGGTGACGGTATATGCTTGTGTGTAATTTTCGTCCTTTTATTTACAGTGAAAAGAGGAGGCTTTAATTCCCTCTAACACAAGGTGGTTTGAGTGTAACACGGTTTGAAACTGATAATTTTTCTAAGTCATTTATTATTATTATTATTATTGTTGTTGTTGTTGTTATTGTTATTGTTATTATTATTATTATTATTGTTATTGTTGTTGTTGTTGTTGTTGTTATTGTTGTTCAATGTTTTTTATTAGAGTTATAAACTTAATTTTTTGTAGAATTAAATATCTAAAATCTAAATTTCTATAAGAATATTCAACAAAATACTAAGATATATAATATTCATACCCTTATAATTTTTTTAAAAGTCATGTCCTCATAAGTCATTTTATACATAAACAACTAATACTAAACAACCAATTTTACCAAACATCAAATGACAAACAGCTAATGCAATTCGCTAGTCAAATCAGCTGATAGAATCAACTATCAGCTAACAGCTAATACAATCAGTTGATTGCTAAACAAAGCCTAAGTTTCCTTCTAAAACTTGGTCTAACATGAAAAGTCAAATTTAGATATACCCCAATAATAAACAACGGAAAATGAAGTTGTCTTTCACATCTTTATTTGATGACTATAAGATAAGATGTGTATAAGGAAGATCTATTTTTATATTGAAATTAATTGCTTCCTTCGCCCTCTCTATAGCATTATAAAAGTAAAATCATTACTAGCCAGGTCAATTACTCTCACTAAATGATCACAAACTTGAAAGTAAAATTAACATTGAAACCAAAGTTTATTATCTTTAAGTATAAATAGAAATGTCTATTTCAAAACTAGATATAGCATACTAAGATGCAACCTATTCATCACTTATAGATATTTATCTCAGTTCCTTTTTGATTTAAACAAAACATTAAAAACGTTAAGAATTAGTTGCAAATCTTATAATAGTAAGACAACACAAATTCTCAATATTAATGAACTCATTTTTTGTCAAATTCAGAACCCAAGCATCATTATAAATGAACTTGGTCATTTTCTCTCTTTCTACATAGTTTCATCAACAATAGGAAAGTATTTAACATTTATATTTTTTAGCATTAGTCAATGCAATGTGCAACACAAAATGTCCAATAGAATAATTATACATGTTTTACACCTTCTTCCTAACTACTTTATAAGTAGCATCAATGTCATAGATGAATTTTATAATGTTTTAAGACCCAAATTCATTCACAACTTTATTCACAATTTTATCAAATATCTTTAACATTGTATCAACGTTCTTATAAGCCTAGATGCACTAATGGACTTTAAAAACATCATCACTTTAGTATAATAAACTAAAATTTGATAATGACCTCGTATCTTCTATTTGTTTAATCATTACAAACGATTTAACACTTATAAGTTGGAAAAGTCATTCTTCTTTCACTCAAATAACTTTTCATTTCACTAACAAAACAATTCAGAAGATTACTCTATAGTCACTAATTAAATGGGCTTTATATTTTAGACTATAAGAAGCAATAACATCTATAGGTTAATAATAATAAGGTTGAGCAGTATTCATACTTGCTTTATACCACTATCTAAGTATTACTATTTCCACTTCGGAGTTGCTTCTTTAGCTTGTAATGTACCATAAATTAAAGGTTAAGCTTTAGAAGATGTTCGTAGAGTAAAAAAGTTAATCACCTATCTTCTTCTCTTCCTCGTATCAGTTGCAACCATCCCTTCCTATTAGGTAGAAACATTGCCTTCAATATTATCATTATTATCTAACCACTATAAAAAAAACTTCCATTACCATTTTTTTTGTTAAATCTTTGTCTTATGTCTTTCTCATTTTAATACTCTTTAAGCAAAATTGTCATCCATTATTTTATATCATGACTAAATTTCTTTTATATTATGACTAACTTTCTTACAAGCTCCACATCAATTTTGCTCCTAACTAATTATTTCTTTTATTTAGTTAACCTTTTAAATGTTTGTTATATTATAAACAAATTATGGTTCTTCATACCAGAAATCAATCTAGCATGAACTTAAATTAAATCATTGAATCTTCCTAAAGAGATTGAATTGTCAAGAGTCGTTGAACTTCCTTCCATTTATCTATAAAAATAAATTAATATATATTTCAAAATTAAATTAATGTTTTCATATAAAAACAAAACTTTTGCATATGAAGGATATTAAATACTAGTTTGAATTGTATAATAGAGAAATATCTGTATATATATAATGTTGATGTTTGTAAAAAATCAAAATATATTACTTAAGTATAAAAATTCGAAAATCGATTATGAGAAGAATGATAATATACAAATACTTAAAGAATAATATTCATAAAGCTAATTTATTGGGAATGTTATTAGCATATTCATAACATATTACGAGTTATAATTACAACATGTCTAAATAAGTTCGTTATACGAGGAATACAGTTTGAATTTGGACATATTAAAAAGCTAAATGGATATTGTAGAGGAAATTAAAAAATCATATATAGGTACACTTAAAGTACACAACAATTTCTTATGTCTTACATATTTCCTTTAGCAATAGCAATGCATATAAAAAAAATGGCTTCATTGTAAAAAATAAAAAGAAAAATGCATTACTTAACCATTTACAATTTCACATTATGTTGGATATACCCTCATAAATCATGATATTAAAAGGCAAATTTTAAAAGTCATTTTAATATAATCATAGAGAAATCAATCTACCTTAAGTTTAATATAACCATAAAGAAATCAAAATACCTTAAGTTTAATATGACAATGGAGAGATCAAATTACGTTATAATTAGCAATGTAAATCATCAAAATGTTATTTAAAGGCAAAGCTACTCTTAAACTATCCAAAACTCAAACATACAAACAACTTTGCCAATTATAGATCAAATATGTCATGCAATTAAGTTTATATTTTCTTAACTATTCAAACCTTAAAAGGCACAAACTAAGAGCCAAGATAAATTGAACAATGAAGACTCAAGAATGCTGACTACCAAGGAGAGGATTGAGTAGGTGGTGGTGGTGGTGAGGACTGAGGAGATGAGCTGACAGTTACGACTGTTGGAGATGGGTCCCTCTCACATGGAGGGACTCCATCATTCCAACATTGTGGCATCGTCGGTGCCGCAACATGCAGTATTTGTTGAACAGATGATATGCAGTATTTTTTGAAAAGAAGATTTGCTGCATTAGTTGAAATAAATGGAAGCCGCCTGCAACATTTATTGAAAAAAAGAAAAAGAGACAGCTGGAAGCACGCGGTAGAGTGCCTATATAAGGCACTCTCTGCTTTAGAAAAAACATATAGAAAGACATTGAGAAAACCAAAGCAAATCAAATGCTCTGAAGTTAGGAAAAATTTTCCTAAAGGGTTGGTAAGTGACAAAATAGTGAGGTTAGTATTTTTAGGTTGGAAAAAACTTTGTGAGCCACTATTTTGATTTTATCTCTATATACCTACTATTTGTAATAGTGGAAGAAACATTCTGAGTTTTGTCCGTAGACGTAGCCCAAAGTTAAGGGTGAACCACGTTAAATATCCTGTGTCTATTTTATTCATTTTACTTTTCCTTTCACAAAATACACCCTCTGCACCCAACAATTCTATCGATTCGGGGTGAATTCTAATGTATCACCATCTTTTTCCCCAACTACTTGACACCAATTTAGAGGAGGAGGCTTAATGTTCTCTCCACCAATAACTGCATCCGGGTTACTCAAGTTGTTGTCTAAAAGGAGGGGTTTGGATTCCAAAGATGGTGGTAGGGGAAATGGAGGGGGGCATGGTGGGAAACCATCCATAGCCTAGGTCTCAACAGAATTAGAAATAGGTCTGCAAAAATAGTTTGTCAGAGGATTATGTTTAAAAGGTAGTTCTAGGAATGGCAATAATGCAATGTAGCGAGAAGGAATTTCTAGGGGAATGGATTAGAATGTCCCTCAAACACAAATGTTTCCGAGAAGGAGCAAAGAACCAAGGGGGGGTAAGATACAAGGAAGGTATAAAAAGGTGGATGTGGTAGGTTGAGAAACAAGTAACGCAGAGAGGTAGAAGGTTGGAGAGACTGAAGATAGTTTAGGAAAAAGGAAAAAGCAAGGCAATCTGACTTCGTACGAGAGAAAGAACATACTTTCTCTATAAAGTTTATGACATTGGTGGGAGACACTGTTGGTGGGAGAAGAGATATTTTATGGTCATAGAACATAAGAGAAGAGAATTGATGATTTCGGATTAATAAGTTTTTAAATTTTAATTTTATGCCACTTAAGTCTATTGACATGATGAGTCCCGTTAGTTTAATTAACTATTAGATTAATGGTAATTGAAAGTTAAAATATATTATTATTTTTAATAGCTTTAAATAGTATTACAAAATTAAGTAAATTTCAATTTTTTAATATCTATAATTAAAATATTTAATATTTTTTTCTTTTAAAAATACCTTTAAATTAGAAAAAAAAACCAATGATAATACTTTGATTTTACAATTTAATGTAAACAATCTAAAAGTTTATTATTCGTGCTGTCTTAAACTAACTAAAGGTTTTAATATTATTTTTATCAATTCTATATGATATTTTTTATCATTTTCAAAGAGTAATTTGAATTTATAATCATTCTATACGATTTTATAATGTATTAATAATATAATTAATTTTGAAAGTTCAATATATTTTTCATAAAAATCTCCTATTGAAATCTTATGGGTATTCCGTTTTTCTAATTTATTTTCAACATTTCTTATTGTTATTATTATTTCTTAAAGTTTTTCCTTAATCTTAAATGTTTATTTTTATTATGTTCCTAGAGTTTAATCCTTTAGCAATTAACTATAGATTTTTTTATGAATTAAAAATAATTATCTTTTTTATTTAAAAAGAAATTTAAAGAATAGTTTATCATATTTTTATAATTAAAATAAATGTAAAAGGACTTTTATAAACTCTTTTTAAAAGGTTGAGCATTTAATTAAAATAAAATAAAAGCACAACGCTATTGAATATCTTGCTTACTCTATAAATTAATTGGAAATAAAAGAGTCAATGTATTAGGGAAGTCCCGTAAATTCTTTTGTTTCTTAGACATAACCTAATAATGTGAGGTGGAAAAGAACCAGGCGCTTTCTAGACCCCGTCACCTAACGGAGTCTGACTTAACGGGACGGTGAATGGCCCGTTACATGACACTCCTAACGGCCGTTAAGCTGCCCTGTTCAAACTTAAAAGCACACTGCCCTGTTCAAACTTTCATGCGCTTTAATTAAGTATATATACTAAGGACGAGTTGGGATGGACGACCACGCAATCCATCCCAACCGCCCATTTAATCCAACGGCGACATTCTCCCCCCCCCCCTCTCTGAAAGTTCTGCAGCCATCCCGCTGCTTCATTTAATCCGACGGTTTAAAAGTTCTGGAGCTATCTGTTCATTGAATGTTGTGCCTACCCAATTATATATGTCCTTTATTATCTTTATTATTATTACTTTCCCTCTTCCATTTATTCACTCGCTTAACCTGGAGTTGTGCAAAGGTTTCTCTCTCTTCATGTCTTCTGTGTCTGGTGAGTTTCCCTTGTTTTGTTTTCCTTTTTGGCTTTGCGTTTTTTTCGTTCGACTTTCGTCCAGGTTTTACTGTGTATACAGATGGCCTACGGCTTTGTTCAACATAGATGGTTGGA
>JAOSBP010000206.1:37819973-37841018 GCA_027563825.1 Erythroxylum mucronatum
ATAAGTGAAATTGATGTGTATTAGAAATTAAGTAACTTAAGAAAAACGAATGAATTAGGTGGATCAACACCAAAGATCAGAATAAAGTGAGCTAAACACATGAGTTATAGTTACGTGTATTCAAACGAAAGAGATATGAAATATCAAGAAAAAGCTGAATTGCTTTTGACAGTATCACCCTGCCAAGGTGTGCTTAATTTAGGAAAAAGGGTGAGTTAAGCCCGACATAAAATTGTCCATATGAAAGTTTTGTAAGAGAAAGACCGTTATCATGAGTTTGTAACACCAACAGAGAGGTTTGATATACATTAAGTATGAGATGTGAGTGTGATAAGAAATAGTGATGTAATCTGACCCAGATGTATTGTGGAGAGACATATTGAGGAGACAGATAAGATTGTGTGATATCTGAAAAGAAACTGGAAAATCGATTGATTCCAATGACTATAGTCAAGTGAAAGAAATTATTCGAGTGATAGTGCTAGACGGGAAATGGAAGAGCATATAATGAAAACATACTCCTACCTGTTCGATCAAACAGATGAGAATTTCGAGGACGAAATTTTTGTTAGGAGGGGAGAGTTGTAACATACCGTTACCCATGGTAGGGCTAGAGGGCTAGAATTGTGAATTATAAGAATTTTTGAGAAATTAGGAAAATGCACTTCATGCATGAATAATTGTGACATGCACATTTTTGTACATTTATATGATTGTACATGCATTCATGACATTTTCCCAGTATAATTGAGTTATTAATGCGATTAAAATGTGATTTGGCAATTTGGATGATATTTCTGGTATTTTAAAATTTTTGGACTAAAGAAAAAGATTAAAATTTGGACCAATCATAGTGTAGCACGTGGACTGAGTAATTGGATGACAAATAGCATATGTATATGTGTGTTACGTGGCAATATAAAATAGTGGTAATTGATGGGAGACACATGTATATCATGCAAAGAACCCACGTATTTTAGGGTTGCAATGAAAATATATTAGGATGAGTTACTGTAACTTTGTTCATCGGAAGCTTGTTCTACTTGGTTTTGATACCCACCGAAAGCATTCAACAGAGAATCCTTTCTTAGTTCCTTGTCCATCACCGAATATTGAATCTTTGTGTGTAACAGGGTTACTCTCACTACTGAAAAGTATAGCTGAATTAAGTAAGTCGTGTTTAAGTTTGTTTTTGGATGTTGTGTACATGATGCTTTGATGGTTGAAGATGAGTTCATACATGTATGAGAATCGGATCTTGGTGTTTAAGTGTAAATCTGGACTTTTGAAGTGTATTTGTATTAATGAGCAGTTAGAAGAATTGTTTTGAATGTTATTTGAGTAATAGAAGTGCATGATGGTAGAGTGAGAGAGAAATATGAGTTTAAAAATTTGGAATTGGGGAAGACGAGTTTCTGTGATCATACGTCGCGGCGTCTATTTTTGTTCTCGCCGCGACTCCTTCCTTTTTGTACGTCGGGACGCGTGCTTCACCCTTGAGCTTGTCGCAGCGACCGTTGCATAAAATTCCCGAGAAAAATTGATTTCTGGGCTGTACGTCGCGACTTCACTTTTTCTTCTCGTCGCGGCGAGGGTCCTTCCTTGACAGCTCGAACATACTTTCGTATTTTGACCATAACTTTTGCTGTAGATGTCCAAATGAGGTAATTTTTGATTCTTTGTAAACTAGAGATTTAGGGATACAGCTTTTGTGAAGAAATGAAGTTTTAATTCTGTCTCTAAGATTTTGAATTTTTGGTTGGACTTTGAGGTAAGAATTCTGCTGGAACTTAAGACCAGTCTAAGATATTTTGAGTATATCTCTTTGTATACTGAACCAAATTAAACAATTTTGGTGTCATTAGAAAGCTAAGAAATGGGAGAAAAACTTTATAGAAGGAAGTTTAGTCTAATTTGGTTGTTTACCTTATCTGATTTAGTACGAAAAGTTGACCCGTATATGTACGAGAGGAAAAATCTGAAGTAGTCAATGAAGTTATGAAATTGTTGACATGGTTTTGCTTCAATCCAATTGTAAATATACATGGTATTAATGGGGGCTTTGATATCTGAATGATTTTTGATAAGGATCGCAATATTGTACCCCGAAATTGTCATTGAACATGCATTGTGCATGCATTCTCTATATTAATGTGCATAAATGAACCACTTGTGTATTTGTGCAAAAATGTGATAATTGTGAATGTGTTTTGTATCTTTTAGAGGAGCTTATTGGAAGCTAGTCGAACATTGTCGGACCAACCAGGTAATAGCTTATTGGAGTGTACTGTGAGTCAACCTAGATGATTCCCTGGGATTGATCTGATTTGATTTGTTTACACTTCCAACATTATTAACTGCTTGCGATTTGTTTATGAACTCCGGACTTTAATTGTCCGAGGAGATCAATATTCGGGAATGTATTGGAAGTGCTTTGATTGTGGCTTTGAGTGCTATGAAATTCTGAATGTTATGTGAATTCTCAACGAAAGTTGAATGCCGGACTTAGGTCCGATGATTATGAGTTTTGTTTGAGCCTCCTATGTGATTGCCATATATGCCATATTTAGTTTTGATGCATTGGAAGTGTTCCGATTTGATGTGAAACCCCTTATGATATGTGAATTCTCAATGTATGTTGAATGCTGGATTTAGGTCCGATGATTATGAGTTTCTGATTGAACATCATATGTGTTTATCTGATATGGCATAATCAACATTTGATGCATTTCATAAAATGCATGCTCAGATAAAGGCGTTGTGACTTGAGTAGCCAGTACGAAGCGCTTCCACGTAGAGCTACGCTCCGTGATTCTGTTCTGACTGAGACCTATAGGCCAGTATTTATATAAGTATGTGATAGGCACTCAGTCACAATAATAAGAACGAATGTGAGTCTCATGCATATAGCATTCTTATAAGATTGAAATTCATGAATGATTTGCAAAGCTGTAATGAGTGACCATATGTTATGCCATATTGTGTGAATATTTGAAAAATAATTATATGTTCTGAATGAATATCTGTGATATGTTTATGTAATCCGGTGAATTCATTAATGATGGTTCACTCATTGAGTTTGCAAAAGTCATCAAAAATTGCAATGGACTTTTCAAGTACGAGACAGGAGACCTAGTTCCCTAGTCAGGATTTAAGGAATCATTTGGATAGAGAAATGGCTCAGAGGTCTGTCAGCTGACACCAAAAGTGCTGTAGCATTATATTTTTGTAGTTTTGCTCAAGCTTATAAGAGGTTTTGTAAATATTCGTATGATGTAAACAGTATAAGATTTGTGAATGAATGAAATGAATGGTTTTTAAATTTAGTGACTTTCAAGTATGTTAGTTGATGCCATGTGTAAGTTGGATTTGTTATTGCTCCAACATACCATTATCATAGGGTATGTACTTGAATATCCTTCGGGTATTCGGGTATTTACCTTGTAGTAGTGGGATGTTGCACTCCTTCCACAGAAAAGTCTTAGTAACCACTTTTTTTATCTCCACCCCCCACACGATAACTAAAACCATGAGTATGACCCCGACCTATAGGTCACCGTCAAGACCTATTTTAATAAACCCACACTAAGAGAAATGGGAAAATACCACCATCGTCCCATCCCAAATATCGCAGGAGATCACGTCACCATTTAAGAAAGTTGACTGCAATCAGAGATCGCGACGGGCTTCGAGGTCTTTTCAGACCCGGAACCCAATTTCTTCACCGCTTTAATTACATTCATACCTTTCGTCATCATTTTGGTTTGAGAGAACGTTGATGTGAGAGTGAGAGTGCATGAGAAAAGACAACATTAAGGATTTAGGGTGTGAGAACATAGACTGAAGCTTTCTACAAAATCCAAACGACGTCTAGACTGAAGGCTGAAGCTTTCTCCAAAATCCAAACGACGTCATTTTAATTTTACTATGAAACGACGTCATTTCACTAATCAGACAACTTCTTAATGATGTTGACACATCTAATTAGTGGGGGTTTATTGACACGTGGTAGTGCCACATCAGCATAGATAACGGTAAGGCTAACGTCGAGCTAGAATTGAAACAAATTAAAAGTTTGTGCATTTTATTGCTATTTTTAAAGTACGGGCTATAATTGAAAATTTGAGGAAAAATTGAGCTTTTTAGTAATTAACCCATAAATAAATAAAGGAATAATAAATAAAAGGAAAATTACAAAAATCCAAAAAGAAAATAAAAAGAAAATAAAAAACTATAAAATATCTAATATATATACATAATAGTAAAAAATAATAATCATAATAATAGAAATACTAATAATTATAATAATTATACTAACATTAATAATCATAAACATAATAATAATAACAATACAAATGCTAATAATAAAGATATTAATTTTTGGGGATCAAGCAAAACCATTGTTTTACTTTTGGAATTAGGGGTATGTTCTGCAGACTGCAGCTAATTGAAAGCCAAAGAGGAATATAGTAAGAGACGAGTACATCATCCCATTAGATATCAGGCATGATTGTAATTTTGAAACCCATACTGGGCACGCGAGAAATGTGTGCAAATAGCAAGCACGATAAGTAAAGGGCTTTGGTGAACGTTGAAACATACTTACCTGGACGGGGTCAATGGGCGATCAAGAAGGCCTATGGCCTAGAAAGGTAATCTCCATTGCACCTGGGAGAGGTGCCTTTCTAAGGTCTTCCAAAATTGGGAGAGCCTACGTCATTATTTGTGATAGAGGGGGCCTGCGTTCGCGCGGCCCCTGCCCAATTTAGTATTAAAGCGTTAATTTCGTAAAAACTCTGTATGAGGTGAAGACGTGAGAATGGCGTTAACGTATTATAATTAAGCTCTGATTGTTAACAAGGTGGAAATCAAGATTATGGTTACGAAGGGGACTATATTTTCTCGGTTGATGGAGGTCCTCTGTTTCTCTGAAATGAAATCGATTAACAGGTGTCCAATCCAAGTAAAACGAAGCAATGCTGTCGTAGAGGCTGAGCCCAGGACAAGAATGGAGAATATAGTATTTAATCCGGACAAATTAGCTGTATCCAAGCTGGAAATATTAACATTAACTATCTAAAGCTTTATACAAAGATAACATGTGGATAGATGTGGATCAGTGGTGATACTTCAAAATCCTTTGTGGCTATTTGATTGGTTTACTAAGGGCTCAAGGATCCCCACCACTAGCCCTAATGCATTCTTAGCCACTCGTTGGTTGTGTTCTTCATTTCCTTCATACATAAAATTGGCACTTCCCTTTCACATATTTCCATGTAATCTTCTCTGCTTTTAAGAGGCTATTCTGGGTTGTGTCTGTGAGAGAGCTGAATCATTAAACTATGTCGTCAATGCTAATGACCGCAGCTGCTAGCTCTAGCACTATCATCAGGCCAACCACATTTCTTGGCCAGCGAAGCTCTAATGCCAACTCTTTGAGAGATGTTGTGTCTATGGGCAATGGCAAGTACATCATGGTAATTATTCTTCATTTCTCTCACTCTGTCTCAAGTTTAGATGAGTTTGTTGAAGCTGATACGTATCATATGGCAATAATCCTTCTTTGTGATCGGAATAGGGAAATGACTTGTGGTACGGACCTGACAGAGTGAAGTACTTGGGACCCTTTTCAGCTCAGACTCCATCTTACCTGACCGGCGAATTCCCAGGTGACTATGGATGGGACACTGCTGGCTTATCAGCCGATCCTGAGGCCTTCGCTAGGAACAGGGCTCTTGAGGTAATCGCTTTTTTTTTTTTTTCAAAAGTGAGGTAACCACTTTTTTCTCTACAATATTCTTAGCTTTTTGAGTTTCTATTGACTATAAGAACTGAGTTTGCTGAAATGCGAGTTGAGAAGTTGTAAGACACATTCCAACGAACTTTTGAAGAAAATAATGTTTTTGTGCTTGTACATATATCTTTTTCATACAAGTAGTGATCAAACCAATATCAACTCATGGTTTTTCTGTGACTGATACTGAAATTTTCATATAAGTAGTGGTTAGACCAACATCAACTCATGGTTTTTCTGTGACTGATACTGAACTCTTAAGAATGCTATTAGCTATGCCAAAACATAACATTTGACTTTACAATTGTTAGGTGATCCATGGAAGATGGGCAATGCTTGGAGCACTAGGCTGCATAACCCCAGAGGTCCTTGAGAAATGGCTGAAAGTGGACTTCAAAGAGCCAGTGTGGTTCAAGGCAGGAGCTCAAATATTCTCAGAGGGTGGACTGGACTACTTGGGGAACCCAAACCTCGTACACGCTCAAAGCATCCTAGCAGTTCTCGGTTTCCAAGTAGTTCTAATGGGACTCGTTGAAGGGTTTCGCATCAACGGTCTTCCAGGAGTTGGAGAGGGCAATGACCTCTACCCTGGTGGTCAATATTTCGACCCTTTGGGCCTCGCCGATGATCCTGTCACATTTGCCGAGCTCAAGGTCAAAGAGATCAAAAACGGCAGGTTGGCAATGTTCTCCATGTTTGGTTTCTTTGTTCAAGCTATTGTTACCGGAAAAGGTCCTCTGGAGAACTTGTTGGACCACCTTGACAACCCTGTGGCCAACAATGCCTGGGTCTACGCTACCAAGTTTGCCCCAGGATCATAAAATTGATATTACCGTGCCTGGATTCGAGTGGAAAATCTGCCTGGACCAATTAACACTTTGAGTACTTAATTAGATTTTTAAACAAAATATTGCTTCATCGATGTGTAATGTAAATCGAGTTTTATTTTTGTTGTGCAATCATCAGTCGCACAATATTTATGTAGGATCCATCAAACTTCTCACTAACTCAACTACCAGGACGACCAGTGTCAATTAAGTTACAGTGCTTAAATGATAAGAAGTGGCAGAACTTGAATGCTGCGTTAGTGAGTTCAAATTGACTACTTTAAACAACCAATCTTGTTTTACTTAATAACTGGCTCAACCATTTTCACATAGTTTAATGATCATAATAAAAGATATGAAAACAATTTAGAAAATCCAGAGACGCCTGCTTGACATTCCTAAACATCAGAAATGGACATACGGAATTGTGTGAATCATCAACTTGACTAAATTGTTTAAATCCAGCTTAAAGATGACTAGTTTTTAGTTAGGTCGAGCTTACAAAATTTGAGTAGCCAAGTTCAAGCTTCATTTTGAAGTTAAAGTCAAGCTTCAGCCTTATTTACATAGTTAAACCTAAACACGCTATGATTATGCTCAGTTCATGTAAAGGTCCAAAGAAAAGCAAAATCATCCGATTCAAAGCTTCTTAAGAGTAGTTGATGACCCAGAATGATGGAATCAAGATAGATGAACAGGCAATATGCACAAATGTCATTTCCTAATCTTGGTGCTGCCGTGTTTGCCATTTCACTGATGGCACGAGAATATACACAAATTATCTAATTCTAAATCTACACTGGGAACAAGACTATTTCCCAATAAACATACAGGCTATTGACAATTGGTAGACACTTTAAAAATAATTCTCCAATTGCACTAACCTGATGGCAACTGATAAACCATTCCAGCTGCCATCTATGCCCAGCAATCCTCCAGCAAGTGGAAACCAATGGCTTCTCTAATTACATTCCTCGAATCACTGACCACATTTATATATACCATCATCAAAGATCAAAATATGAAACCTCTAAAATCCTCTCGAGCTTAATTTCTCCCACCATTTGCGTCGACTCCTTTCAACTTCACCAAGACCAAATTTATGGAGTCTTACTTTGGTCTCCCGTAATCTGATTTTATAGTCTTTCTTCCATGTCTCAAACTTTAGTTTCAACTTTCTTAGTTCCTCATCAGGATGTATGCTGAAAACTGATTGCCCTGTTTTAACCTCAAGCTGTTGATTGGCGTCATCCTCAAAATTCTGTGTTCTTTGCTCAAATTCCTTTGCCAGATTGCTGACTGCATTTATATAGCAACTAGGCTCTCTGCTTGATTTGAAATCAGGAATTGAACCAGAAACTTTGATGGCTGTGGTTCTACCAGGAGTTCGACACCCCGCAGCCACATTGTCCTCATAATCATAACAATGAGGTGATGCGCAAGATTCAAGTTTTCCAGGTTGGACTGCACTATTATCAGTCACAAGACTCCTTCTGGCAGCAGCAAGACTCGCCTGAGAAGAAATCACAAATAGTGGTCAGGAATAGCATTAAATGCACCACGCTACAGTGACTCCTGTGGTGCATGGGTCGAGAAATTTTTCTAGAATTCAATAGACATCTTTCTACAGACAATATGACAATTATCCATTTACACAGAAATCTACATATATGTGGAATACTTGCTTTAATCTAATCTTTGAATGAATTTCATATTACGAGTTTCCACAATCAATGTGAATGAATTTCATATAAGAAAAGCACTCACTTGCAAAGATTCCATCTGCATTTCCCACATCTCTTCCATCGTTTTCATTTTTGCCTCATAGTCCGACCACTTTCTCTCAAATTGTTGTAGTTGCTCCCTCAGAGCAGCATTTTCTTCCTCCTTTTGTCCCAGAGCAGCTTCTGCCTTGACAACTCTCTTTTGGAGCTCGGCCAAAAGTGAGTTCTGAGCGTCAACCTGTTCTTGAGGCATGATCTGAACAGACAAGAGATGTAAATTTCTTAGATCTCATATTTATTACAATAGAGAGAAATAAAGAAACAATTGAATTTAAATATCTGTTTTCTCCTTTGATAAATTTATGACTTTCATATCTAGAAGGCTCTCAGAACTCATCATAATTGTAATTATCTGAAAGGCATTGAGAAGTCATTATCATAATATTCTTAATGTTAAGGGCCAATAAATCCTTAAAATAATTAATGCACACAACATATCATATTACTGATCAAATCTTTCTAGCCCATCTGTAATAGAAATTGCAGACCCACAATCATGCCAACAAAGTATAATCTGAGCTGAAAAAAAAATTGTCCAAAACAATGTCATGGACCAGGTTATGGAACTTGTTAATACAAAAAAACTGAATGAAACTACGACTAAATCAGAACTGTTGCAAAAGAGAAGAATTCAGTTTATTTGGGTGCCTGTCTGTGTGAGAAAGAAAGAAGAACAACAAGAATAAAATAAAATAAAATTGCTGCAAAGGCTGACTCCTAAATCTTAACTTTGCCCAACAACATAGAAGAGAACATCACTTGGACCAATGCAATTATCAGGACGCATCAAGTACCTTAACTTCTGATATCTTTTTGTCATGTCTTCTTTTATAATTTGTATTCTCATGACTTAACTGCTTCATGTTGCATGCGTCATAAAATTGCTTCCGAGCTAACCACCCACGGACAACTGCAACGTAAAAAGAGTAAGACCAGTCTGTTAATAAAGGAACTCAAATTTTCCAACGTAAAACATAGCTATTACCTGACTGTAAATGTATAGTTGCAATCAAATGCTCATCAATTGTTCTGGGGCCACTAGTTGTCCAATGTGCAACTGAATTACATTTCATTCTGGCATTTTCACCACGGATGACTGCATTTTGAAAGCAACTAAATTGAATAACAGTAAGGGTGATAGGAACAACAGGTTTTCAAACATCCAATCAATCATTGCAGAAAGGAAACTGAAACTAGAATAATGGGAACAAGTGTTCCAATGTGCAAGTAATAACTATAACATAAAAAATTCCTATTTTCTGCCAAAAATTATTTAAAAGCTTATAGAAAAATCAAGTATTACATGATTGTATTGTTGTTATTCCTTTTGTAACTTCATTGAAGTAACAGCGCATCTTAAAACCACGGGTCCATTTTTGGATACAAACTATTCCTTGTAGAAATTGTCTTCTGCGCTCCTCCAATTTACCAATCTGTGAAACAGTAATAAAAAAATGAGCTAATAATTTAGAAGAAATAATCTGAAGGTCTGTGACATTTCCTACATAAATCATTTGCTTGATGCAATGGATGAACAAGGCTTCCATTGAAAGCATTTCCTATACCTTTTGATCTCAAGAATTTGGATTAGTATACTTCAACGCACTTTATACACTATTAGACAGTCGGTAATTCACATGTAGATTGTTTCTTTGGTGCTCAAATTGATAAAAGACTAAATTCCACAAAGTTTCTTGTCATTGAGATAAAGAAACTATAAGGAAGAAATATTAGAGGAGAAAAAAGAAAGAAGAAGGAACAATAGGGACACAAAAGCAAGAGAATGTAGAACTAGAAGAGAGATGCAGCTGCAATTTGAGTGAATTAGACAACATCAGAGTAAGAAAACTTGGTTGGAGAGAGAGAGCATATACTAACCAGTATAAAATTTGCAGTAAGCTAAAATTCCAACTTAGCATATCCTATGATCAAAACAGAAAGGAACTAGTGGCAAGAAGAACTGGTATGCAACCAACTTCTTTTCTAATATTTGTTTTAAGCTAAACATTGTCTCCCATTGAGCCATAAGGTCAATGGCTTCATGTTCTACATATTGGTTGTAATAACCAATATCCACCGGTCCGCCATTCAATGATATGTCACTGGAATTGAGATCTCATTCAATATCAAATTTATGGAGTGTATACAAGTAGACAAACAAGCTCCAAACAGATTAGTACAGCTGCATAATCATACATAATTCAGGATATCTTCCAGTTTTTAATATTAGAAGCACATAAGAAATAACATATATGACGTTTGTGAAAAACCATCATCATTAAATTATATATCTCTGGAATTGAACAAAAGCATGTGCAACTTTCAAGGAGGTATTAACACAAACCTGGCCTGTCCGAAGATACACTTTAGTATATCCAACTTGATACATTTCAGGCAGGAAATTAAATTGATGGAGAATAGCAACAGATATGCTTAATGGATCCTGAGGTACACTTCCATCCCAGAGTAGAAGCCCATACCTAAATTATTTTCAGTTTTATGATAAGAAACAAGATTGAACAAACAAAGCATAATGTGAATGATTGGATAAATGAATGGGTCTTGGCATCTTATACCTTCCTGCAAACTCTTGATGCGTCATCCGAGTAGGATATCCACATCTAGAAATCCTCACAACCTCCAAAATGCCACAACAACGAAGTTGCTGCAGGACGAGATCTTGATCGAATAAACCAGAAAGCTGTTTCACATTTGGTTTTATACAGCGAATGAAGTGAGGTGTGGTGTTTTCCAATTGGTGCATTAATTTGAACAGTTGAGCCTACATGATCAGAAGAAAATGGTCACGGTTTTAAAACGTCATTGTGGAAAAAAAAGATAATATTGAACCCTATAGCAACGTAAAATTTCTGAGCATATAGCATAAGCTTGAATATTTGAAAAAAAAAAGAAAAAGAAAGAAGATTAGGGCAATACAAAAGTGATTCTAGGTGGAGGGAGAAGGGGATTAGGATTGCATGCATATAACCATGAAGACCTCAGTCAAGGACAATCATTCACAAATTCCATAATTTTTTTATCCTTCAATAATATAAATATCTTTTCATTTTTTGAATAAATTTGACTCTCTAAATTCATATATTTGCACAACTTTTTCTATAATATTGTTTTATATAATATTTGCACAACTTTTTCTACCTTACAGCAGCAAATTATAGGTACCTTGAACTTTGTACAGACACTCTGGGTTGAGGATTCCACTCCGCCAAATTTATTTGATGAACTTGTTAATTTAGGGGACATGCTAGGCATTTTGGAGGCAAACATTTTTGGTAGTTCACAACTGCATGATGCTAGTAGTTGGGTGAATTCTGAGTGCAGTGGATCTCGGTTCTTCTCCAAAAAGCCATTTGTATCATATACAACCTGATCAAAATCCAAACGAGAAAAGATGTTTAAATGTAAGAGGTTTGACTCCAAACATTTCAGGTCTGGATAAAGGTGATAGTTTTTAAGCATCATATCACACAGAGAGAGAGAGCATTAAGTAAATTTGTCTCCAAATAATCTGATGTCAAAAATCAAGATACGTTCTCAAGGATCAAACATTCAGTAATAGTTCTAGGAATTACCACTAATATGAGCAAGAATTAGGGCTTTATGATTAACGTTGTAAATTTCTTGTAATCTCATTTTTGCAGATAAAATTCACAAGAAAATGTTTCAGCATGATAATGCCCTTAAAATTTTCAATGTTTTTAATTTTGTATAAGCTTGGAATGTTTAATCATACATATAATGCTCAGATGGTATCTGATCCATAATCTAGTGAAAAAGAAGAAGAATAAGCAGAAGGCACAGTGTCCATCTGAGTCAAAAGATTTTGATTGTTCTAATCAAAATCCAATAGAGGCAAAGAGTGTAATGGAGAAAAATTGGATAAACTCAAAGTGGGCCTTCATTACTCACGTCTCCGGCATAATGTTGTACGCCGAAAGCTCTTCCTCTCTCGCCTTTAAAACAAGGATGAGTGTTCAAGTGTTGCTTGAGCTTATTGGCAAATGACAAATCCGTAGCACCTGGGAAATTTGACTCCTCATCTAACAAAGACAGTAGTCCCAACGGTTTCTGCAAAAACCAGCAACATAATAGAGTCATCACTTGAAGCAGATAAGCATGCATTTCAGTTTCAGATGCCAATTCCAAAGAGATGAGATACATTTATCAATAGCAATCCAATCTTTAGATCATGTCCAAATCTGTTGTACAGTTTTTCAATTCTCACAACACAAAGATAAAGTACGATGCATCTAACACCTGTGTGTACAAATATGTGCAACGAGACGCTCAAAAAACTAATAAATACAGCAAGAGCTGATAGTACTGAAAAGTGAAGACACTAAAATACCTTCTCAAACAGATCCAGACATCCTTGGTTATCTACAAAATCAACTTTGGTCCAATCAATCCCATCCTCTTCATATTCCTGAGGTTAATAGATGATGTTAAGTAGTCCAAGGATCTAGTTTGCAAGAACGCAAGAAAAAGATCCGACATGCTAAAAAGCTTGAAAAGTCAAACCAAAAAAATGACACATAACTACATAAGGACAAAAGAAAAACAAAACAAATGATGGTTATAATAAGTTGTAGAAAAAATGTATACAATTGAGGAGAGCTTTATCTTAGAGAAAGTAAGAAATGCAATGTTAAAATTGTTAGTAAATATCAAGTCTTGGGCTATATCGGTTCTCTTGATAGCAATTTGTATGGCAACTTATCAACTACTTGTGCATTCTAAGGAGATCTAATGGGAGATGGAAGATTTTGCTACAAGTTCATTTTCCAATATGTGTAAACTAGCATAGACTATGTAACACAACCGAGTGCGAGAAAACTCAACAAATTAGTTGCATTTACTTCTTAATTTACACTCCTAATTTCTCCTAATTCAAGTTGGACCTTGTGTAGAAATTAGAAGCTAAAAGGTGCTTTATCTACAATATACATATATGTTCACAGAAACACACATGTTTTATTGAACAAAAAACAATATATATGTCTAGAAATATATAATTGTAAATATATATCAAGATACTTGGAACTTTTTGCATCAGTATTCTCAAAAATGTGATTTATCTAAAATGGCTATCCAATAAAAGAATCTTTCAAACTTCTAGGATGGTTACCTCCTGCTCAAGTTTGAATAGGTGCCGATTGAAATGTTGTTGCAGCCTCTCATTTGCATAATTAATGCAAAATTGTTCAAAACTGTTGTTCTGAAATGGCACAGAGTAATCATCAACAAGATGACTGGTAGAAGCATGAATTAAGAGGTTTAAATGATATAGTTACCTTAAATGACTCGAATCCATAGATATCAAGGATATCAATGGATCTCCACATATGTAGTTTGCGACCTTCAAGAGACTTGTTCATTTTTTTCACAAGCCAGTCAAACAAACTTGCATAAATAAACTTTGCTAAGGCATCTCTTCTGTCCGTTGCCTGAAACAAGATAATCAAAGACCTAAAAGGTGAGAAAAATGTAAGGACACTCTCTACATATAGAAGGGTCCATAACAGCAGGTTCAATTAGTCAATAATCAACTATACCTGTCGCAATGTCAGTTTCTTGGCAATTGTATCCTTTCCAGCTTGGATTGAATGGGTTGACAATGCTAACATCAAGTCCTGGTTACTACAACCCATAAGCCTGGCAGCACAGGTAACAGCTAGCAAAGAAAAAACAAAAGATTATGCCTAAACAAGAAAAAGGTCAAAGATGCTAAAGCCCAAAGGATCATGCTCATTATATGTCTAATCAAAAGTCTGCTGATATGCAAGAAACATTCTTAGGAAATAAAATATATAAGATCAGCTTGATTAAGAAGTAATTTAGTGATTATTTTAACAGACCATAGGCCTAGAAAGGGAAATAACTCTAGCAAGTAAAAAGAAAATTTCCTTGCAAGTCGTCCCATGATTAGATCCAACACAAAAACACATATCATCTGCAACATGTTGATGATTGGCAATGTTACCTAATGATATAAAATTATATAGAAGCGCATCAGATTTGGATTACACTCAAGCGAATTCCAACAGAGCTTCATGTTTAGAAACTTAGAATTAGTTTTTACTGCTTAGATTTGCTAGAAAGTATGCCAAGAAGTAACAAAAACAAATCAAAGAGCAATCTGAATTGTGAGTTATGTAATGCGGAATTGGAAAGTTTGGAACACCTCATGATTAGATGCAGATATACTAGACAAGTTCGGGATCGATTGCAAAATATACTCAACGTGGCCCGACCAACAGATTCTTGGAGTGAAACTATTGCTTGGCTGGGAAAAATTAGAGTGCATAATGCGGCAGATCTCAAAGCTATCAGGTTAAGTTGGGCAGCCTTGGTGTACTACATATGAAAAGAGCGCAATTGCAGAGTTTTTAAACAAGTAGAAGCAGTGAGATGGTTTTTCAGGACATCTTCCTACATTGCAGATTGGCCATATTAGCCAGAGGAATAGCTGCAAATTTGACAAGTAATATGAAGAGCAGATGGGGATTGGAGTAATACTGGACTAAGTGCAGATGGGGATTGGAGCAATACTGGACTAAGCGGTCTCGCAAGTTCCCTCGATCTCAAGATGTAGACGATTACTAGGAACATAAATCTCTGTAATCTAGATTTTATGGATTATACTAGTTTTGTCCTCTAGATTGAATATATTTTCTTACAATGAAATCTATTAATTTTTGGAAAAAAAAACCTTCCTTCTTGCAGTATCCTCACTAACACAAGGTAAGGTAATAAGCATGGTGTACATGAGTTCCAAGTTTGACACACCAAAAGATTTTCAGCGAGGGCATCTAGCTGTAACACTTTTTTTTTCTTAAATCTTCCAAGGGAAACAGAAAGAAACTGCTCTGGTAAGGAGAAGAGTTTGCAACTCGACCGAGTACCCACTAGAGGCTTCACCTAGTTGTAAGGTAACAGTACCTACTCACCTACAAGGGTTGATGGGTGCATGGATATAGAAAAACTGCATATTTTTTGCCAAATTTTGCTGAATTAAATCAACAAAAAAGAAACTATACAGACAACTTGAACAAAAAAAGAAAGTCAATCAGAGGGTGTGTTTCTGGCTTTTAATTCCATATTTCATGACTAACACTTTCAACATTTTCGTTCCCTTACCTATAGGACTTCCTATGAAATGGCAACATAACGAAAGAAGAAATGCATTTATGGGAAGACAAGAAATATGATGCCATCAGCCATGATTGAGGACTCAAATCAAGTCACATGAATTGCACAAAGCCTAGAATGTGAATCATACCTTCATTAGCCAACACCTCCACATGCTTTTCATTGTCAATTACTTGAAACGATATGTTTCCAAGCCAAAGCACTGCTGCAAGCATTGTAAATAAAAGTTCTTGATCTTCTTTGCAAATATTTACATTGTCCAAGGCTTCCTGGAGAAATAGAGGTACAACAATCACAGCAGGAAAGAGAAAATGAATCAATTAGATACGATATGTATAGATTAATATGGCTTTCATCCCTTCAAACAGATAAAATAGCATCCACTGATTTGAATTACCATGAGCTTATTAAACTTGAGGGAATCATCAACTCCATTAATGAGCAAGCATTCACTTTGGTTAAGATAGCTGTACTCACTAGCCCTTTTAAGATTGAGTCTATCTGCAAAGAAACCAAGAAATGAGTCCATAGATAGGCCCTTGGAAAAATTATGAAAAAGCTCTATGCCCTATGTAAATGAACTGGAGACGTTCGTTTCTCAGCTCAATAAAGGTCATATATGATCCTAAAATTGATAGAAGCTGGAATGAATGTTAAAAGAAGTACCTCTAAGAGTTGATGGAGCACCAGCACAAAGCTGATAAAAGATGTTGTATGATCTTTCTCCATTGGCCAGTTGAACAACTCTTGACTGCCCAAACGAGAAATAATTATGTCAGAAGTGGCAGAAGTGGCATAGAATTGGAAATTTAAGTACCAAGCTGAAATCCACAGGGGGCCCAATTTACCTTTTCTAGCAGAACTATCCAACATTTTATAGTTGAATCGGCATTTGCAATATACATGAGGCCAGAAAGAGTGAGGTTAGGTATTGTATAGGCATTATCAAAAAACATCAATGACAGAAAAACGCTCAACTTAAATGGCCTTACAAGTTTCAATTTTAGCACCACATATCTTTCCTGATGTGCTAAACAGGATTTCAATCAACTTTCCCTGCATTCATTATGAAACATCTTAATCAAACCAAACATGAAAAAATCAATGAAAAGAGAAAAAGGCCACCAATCACTCACAAATCTACTAGAGTTGTCATTCCTAGCTGTTTTTGCATTCCCAAATGCTTCAAGGATAAAATTAGTCTGAAGAATTTGGCACTCGACTCCACCACCACCTCCAAGGAGAGCCAAGTACTGCATAGCATGTTTCCCTGTCTCAGTTTTGCCAGCTCCACTTTCTCCGCTGTCAGATAAAGTGATTACTAGAATCTTTATGAAAAGTTGAACAAGTTTGACCCCAAATACACTATACAAACTTTCAGTAAGTATATAAATAGGGATGAAGGAAAATAGATACTGACCTTATGATTATTGATTGGTCTTTTCCATCTGCAAGGTAGTAAATTACAGCCAAAAGTTAACAGAATAGAAGTCCTCAAAATATAACTAGCTTCATATTTTGCAGGAAAAGAGCAATCTTTACCCCTCATCATCTCATTATAAGCAAAGTCAGCCATAGCATAAACATGAGGGCCGTCCATAGTTTTCTGCTTGTATGCATTAATATATTTGCTTCCATAAATTTGGACATCTTTAAAAGGATTGACTGCAATCAATACGGGTCCTGCTTTACTCTTTGTAAAGAACCACAAGAATGAAGAACAAAGTCAAGGAACGTAAATTATCACTTAAGTTGGCAATAAAGAGTAATTTGAACTCACATAAATCATATCCTGGGAATATCGGCAACTAAGATTGTGAAGTACTGATGGCTCATTTAGATAACTAAGCTGTATAAGATTCTCCACACCCTCAAGAATATCAGGGTTTGCAGGTAAGAGTTCTTCTGTGGACACATCTGCAACCTATGGCATCATCAGAATGTAATCACAACAAGAATTACAAATTTGGGAAACCAACAGACATCTGTTTAACAAGTACAAAAGAAAATGTTATTAACGTACTTTTCCACTTGAAAGTAAGACAGTTGCTACATCCCCAGAGACAGATTGTATCTTTCCCGATCCCCATTGGCCATTTGAGTACCGACACCAGACACGGAGTTTCTGGAATAACTTAACCCATTATCGGAGAGCCAACATCAAGCATCAATTTGTGACCATATTCATAAATATAATCTTCTACAAGAAACTGTTGTCTGTCTACACAGTTTGAGATATTTTTCAATTTTCAATTTACATGTAACTTGATGTTATGTGAGTTTATTGCAACTCAAACACATATAAACAATCCTCTTTCAGAACTGTATGATGCATAACCAGACATCTGAAGGTTGCTACATTTCTTACAGGCCTCCTGGAACACTATCCTACACTTACACACCATACACTAATAAAGGCATTGTTCTGCATCACCCTCCTCAGTGAGGTCAGATTACTTGATCCATTATACAATTACATCTAATTAGGACTTCCGCTGAAAATAATAAACCTAAGTTGATATTGATGTGCCAAATATGATAACAAAAACAAACAAGAATACAATATTTGATGCCTCTCATTACCTTTTTGAAGAAATAACTAATGTTGTCATCCTGGTCTGGCTCTTGAACCTTTGGTATTGAACTCAGAGCATGCTCCTTCACCTGCTCATTTTTCTTTTCCTCCTCCGCGTATGGATTTGAATCTGCAGAGCTGTGATCTTTCTTCATCTTCTTGCTCCCAAAACTACCTGCCCTGTAGCTCAACTCCTTTTCCTTCCTCTTTGAGTCCTTCTCTTCTTTAGCTACAGGTTCAATCTCATTCTCCACCTGACTATTTTTGCTAACCTTGAAGTCTGTGGGCAATGAATGGCGAGCTGAGGGCAGCCGTGCTCTTGATGGAGGCCGAGCTGGTAAAGCGGGCGGCAGGTCCTTGGACTTTTCCAAGGCTTCATCTCTCCGCCTCAGCGAGTCCAGCATTTCCTCCAATGAGCTTCTTGTCACCCCTGAGGGTGACGATGACAGCATCATTTTTGGCGAACTTATTCTTCCAATATCAAATCCCCGAAACTGACACAATCATGATAAGTGAACTCAGGTAAAAGTTGTACCTTACAGATACAAACTTTCAAGAAAATGTGAGGGAAACAAAATGATAATTAAAGCCTGATATTGATCTGAAAACGTGAAAATTTTGATCCAGTGAGGACCAGAGACTTAAATTTACAGTAAAGAGTTAAACAAATTCGGGTTTTGTCAAACAACAGTTAGAAAGAAAACTTCAAAAAATCTTAAATGACAAAAACTTTGAAGCATTGAAGACTGCAAAATCATCAGAATAACAAAAAGATTGTTAAAAACAAGTCACCAGAATTTGAGAAATGAACAAACCGAAGAAGGCCTGATGAGATCACAAAATATAAAAGTTTGGCCTCCTTTTCTCACAAACAACTCCAAGACAAGGTTGCATTGAAACAAAATTTCCTGTAAATGAAAAGCATCCGCAAAGCCAAATAAAAATATTTACTTACAAATTGGCCACAACAATCTAAAAACCCCAAGTATCAGAACAAGCCAGCCTGCCCAAAACCCCTCAAGAAATGTTCCAATTTAGAGATTAAAAGTGAAACCAAAACAAATAGGCGTTTTGGGGGTCCACCGAAAAACGAACTCCCGTAAGTTCATAGGCTAAAAAGCCATTACCGTAAGTTACGAGGTTATAGAAATTAGAAAGATGTTATGAGAGTTAGTGCAAGGTTGTTAAGGTAGACGGTAAGGTTTGTTGTTCTCGCCGTTGCTGTTGCTGTGGGCCTGTGGCTGGAAGAAGAAACAAACGATCAATTGGGAATTTTAAAAAACTATTTTTTTGTTATTTTTCCTTTTCTTTTTGCAGGATATTCAAAAAAGAGAAAATCTAAAAACTCACTTCCAATATGATAATGTTGTATCATTCCCGAAGGAATTTTGTTTTTTTTTTCCTAAGGAAATTCAAATTCATAAATTCAAGTTAGGTATTGGAAGGATTATCTTTGTCTGGCAAAAAATTTGAAGTTTAATTAAAAAATATTATTAAATAAAAATAAATTATTTTTTAATTTAATTTATAAAAATTGACTAATTAATTAATAAACTTATCAATTTTTAATCACAAAAGTTATTAAAATAAATCAAATCAAAAATTTGAAAATTAATAAAAAAGTTAGATAATTTAAAATTTTTACGGTCGTCTAAATTTTATAATCATTAATTAAAGTTCACATTTTGGTATTAATTAACCATGTTAAATAATGATTTACAAGACTCCTTTTATTTAGGTTAATACAAGTACTGTTAGAAAGTGCTTAATTCACTCCAAAAGCTAGCTTAAGAGGGAGAGGTTTGCACACTATTATAAATTCTTGAATGCCCTCATAATTGTCTGATGTGAGATTCCTGACACACCCCCCTTAGTCCAGAGCAGGACTGGACATTTGATGGACATATTGGGCAAAGGGACATAACCGGACACCGCCCCAAACCATCGAGACAAACTAGCTCTGATACCATGTTAGAATTGCCTACTCACCTCCAAAAGCTAGCTCAAGAGGGAGATGTTTGCACACTATTATAAATTCTTGAATGTCCTCATAATTGTCCGATGTGAGATTCCTAACATGCAATGACGAGCTTTCACTTCCTCACAATTACAAATAGTGGTAAAGCAATATTACCAATCCTTTCGACCATGTATAGGTCGCAAAGACATCCAAATACCTTATTATATAACTTAACTAGATTATTAGTTAATGGTTCACGCAGACGACCGAGAATGAATAGTCTTGTATGAGTAGGTAACCCTCCATTTTGTTAAATTTATTAGCTATACGTACATAATTAACTAAGATTCCATAACAAAGAATACTGCAATAAATCCAGGAGAATGACGACAAGCCATCGGAAAAGGCCATTAAAACATTACTAAGCGTGTGGATGAATACTAGAATGTATCAAGTGTCACTTGATGTAGATAAATTTTGGGGCATTTGCTGCACCAAACTTTTTCATTGATAATAACATCACCTTCTTGGTCAAATATGCGTCACACCCTCTTCAGTTTTTTTTTTTTTAATGAACAAACCACTCCCTTTCTTTTTCTTCACATGTATGTGACCTCAGGTAAACAATTGAGAAAATTAAGTGGAGAAAAGTGTCTTAATCTTAGTCAACCAACAAAAGTAGTGCATGTTTTTTACGTTAGCGATCAATTAGAATTGGATGGCAAGCAAGGACTCAGGATCGTGTATAAATAGTTGCCTTGTAGTTTTGGTGGGAGCAGGAGGAAGCAACAATACATAGGGGAAACTTGGTAGAGCAAAGGTAAAATGGGGAGGTCTCCTTGCTGTGATGAGAACGGTCTTAAAAAGGGACCTTGGACTCCTGAAGAAGACCAAAAGCTTGTCGACTATATCCAGAAACATGGCCATGGAAG
>JAOSBP010000206.1:37841118-37857455 GCA_027563825.1 Erythroxylum mucronatum
GGCTGGCGACTTATACCAACCCACTCATATGTTTTCCCGTCAAAGTATCTAACAGTATGCATTCCTGCCCAAATGCCCAAATGCCTGCAAAATAATCAACCATGAGATCTCGTTGAACTTCTGCATGAACTTCTCCCTTTACAGTAAGTCCTACCTCTTTTGGACTAAGCAAAACTCACTTGTCTCTCTTACAAGTTTCTCTCCAACATGTAGCCATTGAAAGACATAGATACGGTGTCTAAACATTTGTTCTTGCATTTTAATCATCACACACTGAATTCTTTTCACTTCAATTGATGAAATTAAATAAAAATTAAGACTTTATTGACAAAAAAAATAGAAAGACCAAAAATTTTGTTATCCTTACTGAAATTTATGGAAGTGCGAACTTACAGTGTCAACTGGAATTGAAAATCCAACACCAGATCCCACACGATCTGGTTTCGTGTGCCAGCTTTATCCCACACGAAACCTGATCCAGATCCCTGCGGCACCTCCAAGATGTCTAAGGTAAAAGCATCCTGTCTATAACCAAAAATGAGCAAGTCGGCTCAAAAGAACCAAATCATAATCTCGAACTCGAAGCAATGGAGACTTCAAACACAAACCTAACAGCGAGATTAGTGATATAAACAACGGAGGGAGTGTTCTCTTGAAACAACTGAACGGTAGCGAGCTCGTCGGACTGTAACCTCCGCTGCGTAGGAGAGGAGGAGAAGAGGATGTATTTTTTGTTTGGTTGCCGAGAAAGTTGGGCGGAGCAAGAAGAAGAGTAGAAGAGTGTAGAAATGAGTGAAGCAACGAAGGTGTCGGAGATCAGCGGTTGTTAGAAAGTGCCTAACTCACCCCCAAAAGCTAGCTCAAAAGGGGGAGGTTTGCATATTATTATAAACTCTTGAATGCCATTGTAATAGTCCGATGTGGGATTCCTGACACACCCCCCAAATCATCGAGACAAACTGGCTCTGATACTATGTTAGAAAGTGCCTAACTCACCCCCAAAAGCTAGCTCAAGAGGGGGAGGTTTGCATATTATTATAAACTCTTGAATGCCTTTGTAATTGTTCGATGTGGGATTCCTGACACACCCCCTCAGTCCAGAGTAGGACTGGACATCTGATGGACATATTGGACAAAGGGACATAACCGAATACCGCCCCAAACCATCGAGATAAACTGGTTTTGATACCATGTTAGAAAGTGCCTAACTGTAATGTCCTATTTTAATTTTTAAAACTTTGATTCATTATTTTCATCTCATTAATCTTCACTTCTCAATCTCGTCTGTTTCCATATTAGTTACATGAAGTATTCCTTGCTTTCACAGTATACTTGTTCTGCATATTAATCTTCTACTTGTGGTATATTTTTCTTAAAGTCAACAACTCCGATCAATTTTTTTTATTTTTTGTTTAAATAATAATAATTATTATTATTATTATAAAAATCATTAAAATAATGATCATGTATATATATAAATATGAGAAACATGTGGTTGAGTTGTCTAATTAATTTGACAGGAAATGTATATTATTGGAATATCTATAAAGTACGCAGTCAAGTCTTCTAAATTTACATTATCTCGCTACACGACAAAGAAATTTGGTAGACTGCAATGCAAGCTATGGTGTATTGATTGCGACCTTGCATGTTTTAGGCCATAAATGATCAGTTGTAGAAATTGCCAACTTTTGTGTTAATGTTGGGGGAAAAAAAAAGTAAATTGACGTTGTTTAAAATCTTATTCAGATAAAAATGGTCTTGTCTGGGTTGAATTTAAGGAAGGGTTAATGAAAAGTCAAGAACAGGAAGAAGTTGAGTTCTGAAATAAAAAACGTTATCCGGCAATGCCCACCTAAGCCCCCGTTATGTTGGAATTCAGTCTTTTTCTTCAACTGTTGTCTGCCTGTAATAACCTTTTCCCTTGACAAGTCCAATATTTTTTATCCACTCTCCTTTTGTTTTTCGTTTTTGTTGTTTTTCGCCATCAGATCAGAGTCCCATGGTAGATTGAGAGTCCCGTGTCGTTGTTCTGCTTGTATTGGCGCTCTTCTTTGTCTTTCGTTTTTGTCAGGCTTGCTTTAGAAGCTTGTCTGACTTTGTGTAAGATCCTTCTATCTTCATCCGTGTTTTAAAAGATTCAAGCTACAGCTCCGAACCATTGTGTTCAATTCTGATAAGTTTGGTGGTATTTTGTTCTATTTTTCAACTCCTTTTAGATAAAGTATTTTGTTCACTTAAATGGAATCTGCATTCCTTTTTTTTATTCGTAATCAATTAAATCCTCCAAGAATTAGTCAATTACTATTACAAACTCAAGTCCGCTCTTTACGGAGTTGAACTTATAATGAGATTGATGTAAACGTGAACCAAGCAGTAGGCATACATCTCATACAACCTCAAACACATATATTTCGGCAGACAACGCAACAATAACAGAGGAAAAATGTTTCAGTGGTTTCCTCAATTTATACAGCAAGACAGAGGTAGTACAAAAGCTCTGATACCAAATATAAACTTGAACCAAGCAGTAGGCATGCATCTCATACAAAATTATTTACGTCAAGATACATGCATTAAACAACATATAAACCGTATATATATGTTAAGCAAAGCAGCGGAAGCTCTAAACCAAGAGATGTATAATACCTCCAGCCATTACCGCGAATCACCAAGGAGTTGAACGTATTTGGAGTGTTTCTATCCTCTTCCGTAAGCAACAACGATGGTGTCAATAATGCTAGGCGAGGACAGGACCCGAACAGGTGGTTTCTAACAACAAAAAACCACTCAATACTCTTTGGCCATCACAGAGAAGAATAGTCGGATAGATGGGCAACCAAAGTTAGTGGGTAGGGTATTCCACTTATAAATAGACCATAACTTAATCATGAGAATAAATTTTACAATTGAAGGTTGAATTGATGCTCATTTGGGAAAATCATCGCGTAAGGAATGAAAAACAGTTGTTTGGTATTATATTATTATTAAATGAACAATTTTTTTATATCCAAATTTGAGGCATTATTTCGTACCTCTGATTATGAGAGAAATAAAAGTCATTACAGTATTACGTGTAAATATCAAGGACATGACACGTCTTGTCATGCGTATGATACTTTTTTTTCTTTTAACAATTAAATAAAATTAATTAACTAATTAAAATATAATTAATTAAATATTTTTTTCTCTTTTTAGCAATTAATTATAATTAACTAAAAACACATTGTTTCTTTTTTTTGCAAAACAATATTATAATTAAACTCTATTTTGAAGACATGTTTTGAATGATGATAAATTCATGTAAGTAAATGATAGAACTTTTTTTTTCAAGAGCTATTGCAAGAAAATACTACAATATACTTGATTTTAAATATTTTATTATCGTAAATGGGTGCAAAAATTAAATATAATTAATTAAAATATATTAAAATTTGATGTAAAATAAAATTTTAACAAATTTTTATTTCTCAAAATTTTTAACAAACCAACTACTATCAATAATAATCTTAATCATTCTTTCGTCCTAACCATTATAATTATAATGATTATATCCATTTTCATTATTCACTATATTCATTCTCATTTTTATTACCACAAATAATGTGAACCAAGCACCTCTTAGAGGGATTTGCTTAAGCCCTTTCCATTTATAAATTTGACAAATTGAACTTTAAAACTAAGTAGTATAAAATAAAACTTTTAAAAGGAAATTTTGAAAACGAAATTGAAACATGATAGGGAATGTTACGTAAAATGTGCTTAATAAGTGGTATAATCTATAATTTAAACTTAATTATGCGTAACTTTCAAAGTATTGTAAGTGTTATTTCTCAAAAAAAAATGTTGTAAGTGTTTCTGGCCTTCAAGTTTAAGTATAATACATATGATATCAAGCACCACAATTTAAAATAGAAATATAAAGCACTACATTAAAAAAAAAGTATGTGACGAAAAAGATTCATAAAAAATAAAAACAAAATTTTATTATAATTTTTTCATAAACATTGAAATTTAAAAAAAAACCATATCTAATTTTTTCGTGCATTTCAATAATATAGAGCAAAAGTACATTATAAACTTTAATGGCTTTACTAAAATATAAGATGAATCATAATATTTTAAAATGTATTAAGGTTTATTTAAAATGTATTAAACAAACCTTAATACTTTTAAAATATTCAAAACCAATCTTAAGTGGATTAAAAATTAAACAGAATTAAGTTTTTGTCTGTTAAATATTACATCATTATTAATGGGATATATGTTTATTATTTTTTATTGATGCATGGGACCTATTGTTATATGTATGACACGTGGTCGTACAAAATCTAATTCTTATTTAGAAAACTTAAATTATTTATAATTCTTTTTAAGTATTCTAATTATATTATATTACCCAAAATAATATTAAGTAATTGTCAATATGATAATTTTAGTCACCCAAAATCTTAGATTTAATCCTTAAAATTTACGACTAAATCTAAAATAAAAAATGTTAGTGTTTGTTTTGCACGCTTTAAAATATTAGAATTCATCTTATATTTTGGTGAAAATGTTAGGATTTAAAATTTAATTTTGGTCTAATAATATAAGCAATAATGTTGGGTTTTTTTATTGACAGTTTAGCAAGATTTTTGTGTTTGACAACCTTTTATCTTCATCTAATTTCTTTAATTTAGTCTTCCTTAAAATTCTCAGTACATTTTCCTCCCTTAAGCTTATTTCACAAGGTCTTATAACTCTAAGCTCCTTCTTTAAATATTGGAAAGTTTCAGCCATAAAAGACTTTGTAAAAATATCAACCACTTGATCATTGATTTCACATGAACTAGCTTCACTTCTCTTGTTTTCACTTGCTCTCTTATAAAATGAAATCTTGTATTAATGTGCTTGGATCTCTTACAGTGATCTGGATTCTTTGCCAAAGCAATGGCTGATTTGTTGTCCATATAAATTTTGGTTAGTTCTTCTTGTTGCAAGCTCATCTTTTCTAGCATTCTTTTTAGCGAAATACCATGACAAGTACAAGATGCACCTACAACATATTTAGCTTTACAAGTTGATAGAACAAGAATGAGTTACTTTTTAGAACACTGTGTAAAAGTTGAATCGCTAAAATAAAAAATAAAACTCATTGAACTTTTGTGATCCTCCATACTTCTAGTCCAATCATTAACATCACTGTATCTAACAAGTTCAAAATTTTGCAATAAACATTAAAACAACCTACACTCAACAGATCCCCTGATATACTTTAGAGGTCTTTTGGCAGCCTTCAAACTTGAAGTCATTGGATTCTTTATAAACTTACTCACTAACCTAATGTCAAATAATATATCAGGTTGAGTACATGTTAAGTACCTCAAACAATCGCTAAACTCTTGTAATAAGTTGGATTTACTGGTTTCCCTTCTCGTTCTTTTGTTAAATTACTACCATAATCAATATGGCTATGAAAAATTTCTTCAAGATCTCTTCAAGTATCTTATTTATGAAAAAAATATGCCATCACTTCCTTGCTTCACTTCAATTCCCAAAAAATAAGTCATGAGTCCCAAATCAATCATCTTAAATTTATTCTCCATTAGTTGCTTGCACTCCTTTATATACAGAAGACCTATTATTCATATTAGCCTTGATTGCTTTCTTTACCCTCTCCTTGACATTATAAAAATAATTTATTGTTGCCTTCTCATTACTATAAGCCAGAAGAAGTACTCTCACTAAAGGCTTACGAACTAAGATGACAAATTGATATTGGGATCAAAATTCATGATCTTCAAGTATAATCCTAAAAACCTCCATTCTAGCATTAGACCTAGCATACTAAGATGTAACCTATTTATTACTTGTGAATATTTGTCTTAACTCTGTCTTCATTAGAACAAATTATTGAGGTGATAAAAACTTAGTTACATTCTTACAATAACAGAACGATGAAAATTCTTACTGTTGCTAAAATCCTTTCTCATCAAATTCAAGACCCATATAAAATTATAGATGAACTTGGTAACTTTTTTTTACTTTTTGCATATTTTCATTAATGACAAGAAAGTATCTAAAATCTCCTATATTTTTCAATATCAGGTGAATGCAATGTGCAGCACAAGGAGTCCAATAAAAAGTTTGGAATCTTTCTCCAATTCCTTTATAAGCAGAAGCCTTGTATGTTTCAGATCTAACTTCATTCACATATCATCAAATATCTAAAATAGAGTATCAACATTTCTAATAAAGCCAAATGTACCAATAAACTTTGAAAACATTACCCCTTTAACAGAAAAAAATTGATAATAGGGTCATGCCTTCTATTTTTCCAACCATCACACATAAATGGACACTTATAAGTTGCCCATGTCATTCTTCTTTCATCTAAATAAGTCTTTATTTCATAAACAAAGCTGCTGAGAAGTTTACTTTTATAATCATCAATGAAGGAGCTTTATATCTTGAACTATAAGAGGCAATAACATCCACTATAGGTTGGTAATAATAAGACTGGGCATCATTGAATGATATACTTGTATCATATCACCATCTAACCATTGTCATGTCCACATTATGAGTTGCTTCTTTAGATTGTAATGCATTATAGATTGAAGGCTGAACTTTAAGAGTTGTTCGTAGTGCAAAAAAAGGTAGACACTTATCTTCTTCTCTTTCTCACGGTAGGTGCAACAATCCCCTTTTGTTAAATAAGAATACCACCTTCAACATCTCCAATATTATCATAAACACCACAAAAGAACTTCCACTATTAATTTCGTAATTCAGTCTTTTCCTTCTATCTTTCTCACGCTGATACTTATAAAAAAAATTCATTTACCATTTCATGTTATGATTGACTTTCTTATAAGGCTCCACATCACCTCTGGTCTCAACTAAATGCTTCTTTAATATGATGATTCTCACCTTTCAAATGCTTGTTACATTACAAACAAATGGTGTGGTTTTTCATTATAGAAACCAATTTAACATGAGCTCAAGCTGGATCATTAAATCTTCTTAAAGCAACTAAATTATTAGGAGTATTTAAACTTTCTTGCATTTATATGTAAAATTAAAATAAGACATATGTCAAAATTAAGTTAATAAGTTCATATTCAAAAGTAAAAGTTTTGTATATAACAATATTGCGTAACTATAAAAATTCAATAGTCAATTAGAAACATGTCTAGATAGACTTTATTTTACATCTTTCTTTATAATAATGCACGTTGCAAAAAATAATTTATTGTATAATATAAAAAGAAAAAAATTATTACTTACAAATTTACGATTTCACATTATATTGAGTAATGAGTGTACTCTCATAATTCAAGGCATATCTTTAAATTCATTTTAACGGCATAAGAAATAAAAAAGAAAAATTCATGTGAACTAATTTGTACTATGTATTTAACTACCCATGAGATAGGACAATGAATGTGCATTTATAAGTTTACTATCATGTTGGAAATATTCCTTTCCAAATTTTAATTTTTATATTTGTAATGCTATTTTCTAGAATGCAAACATTGTACTTTTTAACTTAGTTACTTAAATTAAATGATTTAATCATATATTAAATCTTTTGTTTAAATGATTAATCATATATTAAATACTTTTTATATACAAACAATAATTAGTAAATTGTATGTTTTACATAAATCAATTAATAATTTAATGAAGTAATTTTGATCTTATTTTTAAATAAATAAAAATTCAATTTGTTAGGAATTCACAATGTCTATAAACACATGTAAATTCAAAAACACAATCAATTTCATAATTTTCCTATAAATATATCTTAGTTTTCCCATAAATTTACTTTATTTTTCTTTTATAAAATAACCCTAACAAAGTTAAATGTTCCTAAAAAATTTCTTTTTATTTTTATCTCAAAGCCTCGTATAGCTAATAACAAGGCAATCTTCTTTTTATATCTAAAGCAATCCGCATATATCATGTATTCCAAGCCCTATTCATATTTCATAAACCACTGACAAATTCACACTCACATGCACGTGCAGCAGAAATAAAACTAAAAAATACATAAAAATCAACCAAACAACAAACCAAGGTTATTCAGGCTTATTGGATCGGTGGTCGCAGGTTAGGACTTGGGAAAGAAAGTTTTGGAATCTAGCTGGTAGATTTGGTAGGTTGTGGCCTTGTAGGGAGAGCCTGGAATATGGGGACATGTTGGCATCTGATGGTGAGGAGCTAGTGGTGAATGACATTGCAATAAGCTAGCAAGTGCCAATGCCTACGCTAATGCAACGGTGCAAATAAGGTCGAGGAGGTGGAGGTGAGAGAGCAATAATTGTCAAAGAGTCGAAGGAGCTATTGAAGATATAGTTGTTGACGGTGGAAAGAAGATGGATGAAAGAGAGAGTGACTGAGTGAGGCAAGGTGGAGAAATCTAAAACTAAGAGGAGATTTGGAGACGAGGCAATGTAAATATGGTTAAGGTTGTTTTTTTAATAATTTGGCGCACAATTTTTTAAAATTACATATTCCACTCCAGTAATTACTGGTATTTTAGGTTAGTACTGGTCAATATCTTAAACTGGTATAGTACCAATGAATTGAATACCATTTTTTATACTAATTGGTATGAAACAGTAGTCATACATTGGTAACATCCTCTCCCCAAAAATTCCTTGAAAACTCTTTTTTCTTTCAATACACATCTAATGATGTTAAGAATAGCATTATTATTATTTTGATGAAATACCATTTTGTTATGATTTTTGTGGCATTGTGAGATCGTGAACAATCCCTTTTTCTTTTTAAAATTTTCAGATCAAGCGAAGTATTCTCTCCTTCCTTATTAGTTCTTAAACATTTTAAATAATAGCCACCTTATTTTTCAGCTAAAATTTTGAATTTTTAAGTTTACTTAAAAATTATCTTTTTTCCTTTCAATAAATAAACTCATATTTTTCCACTGTAATCATCTATAAAGGTTAAGAAGTACATGTTTCCACCAAATGATAAAGGCTTGATAAGGCCACATACATTTGAATGCACTAAGTTAAGTTGTCATAAAACCCTTTTTTATCTCCTTCCCTTGAAAGACTTTCTTTGCTACTTTTTCATGACATTAACTTCACATAGGTTCTTTGTCCGTCAATCTTTGGCAAGCCTTTCACTATATTTTTCTTCTCCAAAAGCTTCAAAGCTTCGAAGTTAAAGTGTTCATATCGAAGATGTCAAAGAGTTAAGTCATCAATTGAGGCCTAGAAACAATTTGATTGATTCATACACAAGTTCAATGGAAACATCCTAGTCTTTGAGATCTTTACTCAAGCAATCAAAGCATCATTCTTATCATCAACAACCAACTCTATGTTTTTCATCTCCATATCATACCCCCTTTCACGCAATTGATCCAAGTTTAAAATATTATTTTACATGTTAAGAATATAATAAAATGATAGCATATTCAAAAGTGTTTGACCTTTTAATATTTTTAAATTTAGTGCCAAACTTTTTAAAGTTTTCAATTTTGTGACTAACCTTTTAAAAATTGTATTTATTAAGTCAAAAAGTTAATTTTTATGATGTGACATATCTATTAAACGCCACATAGGAGTCCATCTATTAGTCATATCAACAAAAAAGAATGTTTTGAACTAAATTGTTAAGATTTTAAAAGGTTGGTCACTTAATTAAAAAATTTAAAAGTTTGGACATTGAATTGAAAATTTCTCAAAAGGATGAATACTTTAAGATTGGTGATCCCTATAATAAACATTTGTGATAAGCTTCTTCTCACCACTCTTGAGTTTAATAAGAAAATTTCCTTTTCTTTGCATATGTCTTTGAGACAAATCCCCAAAAGTCACATTGCTTAATGTTTCTCCTCAAGCTTCACAAAGAACCCTTTCCTTTCACATTTATCATTTGGTGTATTGGTATCTACATACCATATACTGGTGTTATAAGGATTGTTATTGTCATAAACAAGGAACAAAATTATTTATATAATACCTTCTTTTTCAATAAAATTCTCCTTCTCCTCTTTTTATTTTTGCTAAAGTATCATTCAGAAGCATAATGGCGAAACCTTTTGCAACATAAACATTGAATCTGCAATCTCTTGTACCTTCAAAGACTCCTTTTACGTCTTTGTCCATGTCTGCTACCTCGATTTCTACCACGATCTCTTTCTTTTTTAACAGATAAACTAGTATTAGTGCCATTTGTTGATTACCACCTACCTCCTCTTCCTCTTCTTTTCTACCACCATTAAAACTTCCTTTTCCTCTTAAGTCTTCATCTTCATCTATTATAGACAACTTTTTATGTAAAACTTGCTCTATGGATTCTTCTTCTCCTATGTATGTTAGCCTTTGGTCATGAAGAGATCCAATAAGCTCCCTTACTATCATGTCTTCCAAGTAATTAGCTTCTTCAGTTGTAATTGTAGCAAATTTCAATATGGAATTTAGTATCCGTAGAAATTTCTTATAACATACCGACATCAATAATTTCTTTCCTGTTTCTTCTTAATTGATTAACATTTATTGTTACCCTTGAAAAATAATCTGATATGGCTTCCTTAGATCCTTAACACAACTGTTCAAAGTCTCTTCTTAAAGACTATAACTAAAACCTCTTTACTTTGTCAATTCCACCGAAGCACTTTTGAAGAAATTTTCAAGCTTCCTTTGCCATTGTTGTTGAAGATACCAACTCCAACATGTCTCCATCAAATGCCTAGTTTTCAACACCAATGCTCTTCTATCTTTTCTCTTCAATTTCTTTAGCTAAGATTTTTTTTCCAACTTTGTTTCATGTTGTGGTTGTTTATAGCCATCTTCTACAAGTTCCATAATATCTAACGAGCCTAAAAGAGCTTTCATATGGATACACCATAAATCATATTTGCCTTTTGTTACAATGGGAACTTGTGGTTGGAGATTGGAAGCCATGTTTGAAGGCTACCTCTGATGTCAAATTTGTTGGCAAAATAACAGTTGACGGAGGAGTAATAAATAGAGGAGAAACTTTTTTTATGAATTGATTTTCTTTATATATATATATATATATATATATATTCTAATACATCTGTAATTTTATTTCTTCTTAGAGTTCCTATACGACTTATTTCTCAAAAACAACTTTTAATCTGCAAAAAATATATCAGTCAAAGCAATAAAACACATTTAAACAAGTTTAATTCTTAACATCATTCCCATTTAAGAGTAACTATTATTAAGAGCTTATTTATCCCTTTTGTTGGAAACGAAATAGACCACCTACTAAAAATCAAACAATAATATATATTGATAAAAAACAACATTACACACTCTTGAGTCGCAACTCTTTTTCTCTTTATTTTCCTTTTTTTCTTTATTTTTTTCACTTACAAAACATTTAGCTAATAAACAACTACAAAGGTCTTTTATAGCCATCAATGTCGGTTTATTCACTGAATTAGACAGCCCAAAGATAACTAGCAAAAAAATAGCCATAATAAATGAGTTTGACAGCTAACAAAAGTAAAAGACAATAACTATACTCAACTGTTGTATCTAGAAAAAACCCATAAGAGTCCTATACGGGTTTGTCTTCTAGCACTCCCCTTAAACCCGACCTTACTTGCTAGGCTTTTCTTTAAGTTTGTGAAAGACATAAGTCTTCAAAGGCTCTGCAAAAATATCCGCAAGTTGATCTTCAATTCTACAATAAATGAGCTTTATAGTTTTGTCTTTCACTTGCTCTCGAATAAAATGATATTTCGTGTCTATATGTTTGCTTCGGCTATGTAATACTGGATTTTTTGCAAGTGATATAACGGATTTGTTATCAATGTATATTTTAATCGAACCTTCTTGTGGGTGATATAACTTGATCAAAATATTCTTCAACCATATTGGTTGAGATATACATACTGCTACAGTGATATACTCGGCTTCATATATCGAGAGGGCAACTATTTGTTTCTTTTTTTATGACCATGAAAACATTGTTGATCCAATATGAAATGCATATCCATAGGTGCTCTTTCGATTATCTAAGTTTCCACCATAATCACTATTTAAATAACCAATCAACTTTAAATCTTAAGAATGTGTATAAAATAGACCATGATTTATTGTACCTTTAACATATCTCAAAATTATTGTTACTGCAATGAAGTGATCTTACTTTGGTTTCTTTATATATCTACTGACCAATCCAATTGTGTACATAATATCTAGGCGTGTGAAAGTCAAGTATCTCAGACTTTCGACTAGAATTTTGAATAATGTCAGGTTTACCGATTCTCTATTTGAATTCATCTCAATCTTACACCTGTTTCTGTCGGCGTAGCCATTGGCTTGCAATCCTTCATTATAAACTTGTTTAAGATTTATTCCGCATACTTCTTTTGCGAAATAAATATTCCGTCTCCCATTTGTTTTATCTCGATTTCAGGAAAGTATGCCATTAGCAATATCAATCATTTCAAATTCTTTAGTCATAACTTTTTTAAAATCACTGAACATACTCAAATCATTTCCCATGAAAATCACATCATCCATATATAGACACACAATCATGATATCACCATTTTGATTTTTCTTCGTGTATAGAGCATAATCATGTGGGCTTTTTGCAAAAACATTCTTTTGGAAATACTCATCTATTCTCATGTTCCAAGCCCGTGAAACTTGCTTTAATCCATAAAATGCTTTCTTTAGATGATATACTTTGTCTTCCTATCCTTTTTTAATATATTCTGGTAGCTGCTCAATATAGACTTTTTCTTGTAGGTATCCATTCAAGAAAGCTAATTTCACTTACATTTGATAAATCTTCCATTTATTTTGTGCTGCTAGTGTTGAAAGAACTCTAATAGTATCAATTCTTGCAACTAGAACAAACACTTCTTCATAGTTATTTCCTTTTCTCTGCTTATACCCTTTAGCGACTAATCTTGCCTTGCATTTTTCAACCTTTCCTTTTTTATTAGTTTTTGTCATGTATACCCACTTAACTCCTATTGCCTTGTGTAATTTTGAAAGATTAGTTAATTCCAATGCGTCGTTTTTATTGATCACATCAATTTCTTCATTTACGCCTTTTTCCCACTTCTCATCTTTAAAAGCCTCTTTATATGCTAATGGATAACACTCTGCCATTAAACAAAACAGTGAGTAATCAAATGTTGTCTGTACCTATTCTATGGCATCATAGATATCATGTAGACTCTGCATTTTTATAGGTGCTCCTCCTGAATCACCATTGCTACTGCTGCTATGTGATGAAGTCGATGATGTTGATGCAAGAGTTGTTAAAGTAGAGTTCTGTGAAGGAGTCTATTCATCTCTTTGTTCATTTTGAGTGTTGGAGTCATCACATTTATCATCATTGAAAAATAATCCTTAAACTTTCTTATCTTCTTTGTTTCATTTCCAATAATCTGCTTCATTGAATTCAACATCTCGTAAGATGATCCCCATTAGCTTGCTACTACTCCATGCTTCATTTGGTATTTTGAATTTTACATTTTTGTTGGACACCAATTTAGCAAATAAACAACACATAGAACGACTTAAGCCCAAAAATTTCTTGGTTAGTGCTTTCCTTTTACCATGCTTCTCGTCATATTAAGAATCTTGCGATTCTTTCTTTCTTCGATGCCATTTTGTGTATATGAAGATGTCAACTGATAAACGATTCCATGCTCTTTGCATATTTCAAATAACTTTGACGTATACTCACCTCTTCTATCAGATCTAAGTATCTTTATATATTGCCCACTTTGTTTTTCTGTCATTGCTTTAAACTCTTTAAATGTATCAAGGGCTTCTGATTTTTCTTTAAGAATATACACTCAACTTGTTCTCCTAAAATCATCAATAAAGGTAATATAATACCTATTTCCACCAAGTGATGGTATATCAAATGGTCCAGCTAAATTTGAGTCAACAATCTCCAAAGTTCTTCTGGCTCTCCAAGATTTTGCAACTTCAAAACTTTGCCTGTGATGTTTCTCTTTGATGTATGCTTCACATAATTGATCTTGTTGATTAATTTCTAGAAGTCCCTTTACCTTTGCTTTTGATAGCAATTGTGGGCCACTAAACCCAAGATGACCATAGTCATGATTCATCTTTAATGACAGACTTCATAAACTTCAGTATTCCTGACTGAATATCAAGTGTGAAAAGACGATTCTTTGTCATATCAACTTTAGCAATTAATTCTCTACCTTCATTGATGATAAGAGAGCAATCCTTCAAGTGTATATCATACCTTTTTTCTAAGAGCTAACCAAGGTGGATAATATTGCTTCTTAATGCATGTACATAATAAACATTATATATATACCCCTTCTCTCCATTTTTTTAAGGTAATCATAAGCTTACCTTTACCTTTAACTGGAATTTTTGTTGAGTTATCGAAAGTAACTTCTCCTTGGATAGTCTTATCTAAATTTGTAAACAACTCCTTTTGCCTACACATGTGGTTGCTAGCACTAGTGTTAAGATTCGAAACGTTTTTCTTGCACTTTTTATTTCCTTTATATGTTTAGAAAATTGTCGATTCTGCTTCTTTATCTTCTGTTGCTACAAAATGATGTGTTTCCTCCCTCTTAGGGGCTGATCTCCACTCGTAGCTAAAGTAGCCATACTTGTTATAGTTATAACATTGCACTTGTGATTTATTGCCTCACTGTTGAAAACTGCCTCTTCCTCAGTTTTGAAATCCTCAACCACGACCATATATTTGATAGCTTTCATTTGTTTGGCATCTTTTAGAAGATTTCCTACCACGTCCTCGTCCACCATGTACAATTCTATAGGCACCTCTGTAGCTACCTCGATTTCCTCTGCCTTGTTCACAATTACTGCTAATTTAATTGCCACCAATAGATAACTTGCTTTGCAAAGCTTATTCCAAATCATCATTATTTTCATTTTGGATCATTCTTAGTTCATATGCTTGAAGAGAGCCTATAAGCTCATCAATAAAGATTTGTGACAAATCTTTTGATTATATAATGGCAGGGACGATATACTCAAATTTCTTGTCAGTATGCAAGAGTTTTTCCATCACCCTGACATCGTTAAGAACTTCTCCATTTCTTTTCATCTTGTTTGCCACCGTTTTTAGACGACTATCATAGCCACTAACTTTTTCGGAACTCTGCATTTTTACTGTTTCAAATTCAGCTCTAAGATATTGGAGGCATACCTTTTTAGCTTTTTTGACTCCTTGAAGAGATTTTTGTAAAGTTTCTCATGCGTCCTTTATGTTTTTGCATATGATATTTTGTTGATTCATCAACTCCTTGAAAGATGAAAACAAGGCCTTCTTGTCCTTCTTGTGTGATTCCTTATGATGCCCTTTGCAGGTTTGATAAAAGATGCTTCGGCGGTCACATCTTCAGGCTCAATGTAGACCTCTCCAACAATCTCCTACAAATCTTGTGATCTAAGTAATACCTTCATTTGGATGCTCTAGTTTCTGTAATTTGTCTTCGTTAATTTTAGAATTTGAGGCTAATTCATATTGGTCAGTTTTTTACATTTTTGAAATGTAATCACGAACCTGAATCTGATACCGCTTGTTGGAAACGAAATAGACCAACTACTAAAAATCAAACAACAATATATATTTATAAAACATTTAGTTGCAACTCTTTTTCTCTCTATTTTCCTCTGTTTTTTCTCTGCTTTTTATTCACTTACAAAACATTTAGCTAATAAATAACTACAAGGATCTTTTATAGTCATCAATGTCCATTTATGCACTGGCTCAGACAGCCACAAAGACAGGTAACAAAAACAGCCATAATAAAACAATTTTACAGCTAACAAAAGTAAAAGAAAATAGCTATACTCAACTGTTATATCTAGAAAAACCCGTGCTGCGTTTGGTTACCGTCCTCGGACGCGAGGACGGAGGACGAGGATAGAAAGTTTTGTCCTTCGACACGTTTGCTTACCGAGGACAGAAATTTGTGTTCCGTCCTCAGAGGACGAGGACAGAAATTTCTGTTCTTCTCAAAACATAGGTACGAAAATTCTTGTCCGATGGACAAGAATTGGAAATGTCCAAAATAGCCTCATCTTTCTAAACATAACACCAATAATAATATTAATTAATATACCAGATACGTGAGCACCCTAATTTTAGGTTTGTTTTGCGGATAACTACTCACGCTCCCTTTCTGAGGGTTTTGGATCGTTGATTGGATGGTTTGCCTAGTAATCTATAAAGATTTGGAATATAGGCAGAAAATAGCTTGAAGATTTTATTGATATTGGAAATTTTTACAGGAGAAGGAGTGTTTCCTGAAGTTCTTGTGTTATCAGGAGAACTACTCTGATTGCCTTATATAGGGAAGA
>JAOSBP010000206.1:37877282-37893676 GCA_027563825.1 Erythroxylum mucronatum
TTTTTCAAACCCAATAGCTATGTTAATCACAATAAAATTGCCTTAGGCACAAAAACCGGGAATGTCATGTAGACATGTCAAAATCTGTACATAGCACGTATAGACGTACTAAATGTCCGTAATCATCTAACCCCTAATTTGGGGCGTTACACCTAAGCTCACCCCCTCTACACGCATTTCCCAGATCTCAGTAGTAAGGAGCTACGCAATTTACAAGAAGGACTTACCTGGACCTCTTCCATCTGAAGCGGTCTGCTACTTCCCTCAACGTGGAAACCCCAGCTCGCCTCCTCCCCTCCAGGCATAGGATCTGAGACGAAGATAGACTTCTCTGCGAAGAGAGTCGACAAAAGGAGTAAGGAAGAATGAGATATCCAGTGACTTACCTACACCGCGATTCCATCTGGGTTCACCGATAGCAACTGCGTCAACGCGTTCTGCGTCCCACTGATTTATTAAGAAAATGAGTTGCGCCATGAATGATTCTTAACTTAATCATGATTCTATGACCATTACTTGTCAAGGACTGCCGATGCGAGTCGTCAACTGATTGTGCTTCTCGCTCTCGTTGTTTCCCTCGCCAACCCTAATTGGAAATGTCGGGTATTTTTTGTGTAAAGGGGTCAACTGTTTTGCCCCTTTGGATGTATGATCTCCTCTTACAAGCGTAAGTCGTCGTTTTATTATTTGGGTTATGGGAGCATATGATATCCCAAACCTTTTTACCTTTTGTAATTCACCATTCTTTAATGAGAATTTTTAATTTCTCAAAAAAAAAGATTGGACATTAATAGAACGTAAAAAGACTAGCACACTTTTTGTTTTTTCTTATGAAGGAAGTAGTCGATCTCATAGGCTAAAGTATAAAAATACTTAAACAAACGTGTGGGTGCTTGTTAGAGAACAAGTTTACTGAACAAACCCGATATGAGAAATCCATTTGAAACATTATTTATATGTCTATGGAATTCTTATTGTGATGATTGTATAAGTGATCATTTGACTTGAGGTCACCAAAGTTATCTTGTATAGGGATTATTATTTTTTGATACTATTTATGACCTATTTAATTATGGGTCAGTCAAACAGTAGTAATTGGATGTAGCATGAATTATATGGAGATAGTTGTGTGATCAAGATAAGACTCATCACCCTAAAGTAATTAGGGAGAATATTTCGTTGTTCTCGATTAGTATTGATTCAGGAAATCCTTGGCCGAGGTATAATGACGTTTTGTAAATAGTTGACAAATGTCATTAATTGAATCGATAGCTAATGGCAGGAAACTAATATGATTAGACTTAAGATAGAGTAGACATTAATTTCATACTCTATGTCTAATCGAAATATTGTATAATGAAAGGATTGAATTATACGAAAAAATTATGCATGGAAAGGTTAGTCAAAACCACTTTAACATTTCTAAATATTTGAGTAGTGATAATACGTTGTTAGATGCCAATCTTGATCTATGATTATAAATTGTTTAATTAGAAAACTAAAAATAAATTAAAAGGAGTTTTAATTTATTTAATTCTAGTTATGAATTAGAATTAAAATTTATAATCATTGCCAACATATTTGGGAATCTAATGGGTTTCACATATAGAATGGATTGAAGAGAATAAAGTTAATTTAATCAAGTTGAACTTGATTGTAAAGTATGAGAAACTTTATGATTAAACATGATATTTTTATTAAATAAGGATTAATATGAGATATTGGATTTTGTTTAGACATAATTGGTATTTAATTAGAATTACAAATAATTCTAATTAAAGTTTAATTGAAATTAGAATTTAATTTCAATGAAATTACCAAAATGTCCAGACACTATTATAAATAGGCTTAAGCTCTATGGAATTCTGTGGATACCGTTAGAGACCGAACATTTGTGCGATTATAATGGTTGAGATAGATTAGTTTCAAAAACGGTTTGAATGATACGACAAGATAAAAATCAAGTTTTAGAATAAGGCACGGACCAATACCATCGTAACTATGAGTTGGATCCTAAATGCAAGTCAGCTTCTAGAGTTGGTACTTGGTAATGATCACATCATTCCTGTCACACGTATAGGCTCTGTCGTACTTCATAATGAGTGGCTACCTCATGATATCCAAATTCATCGCACTTCCCCTCACCCCAGCACAAAGAAATCTACCACATCTCCGTGTCACCAGCGTTTAGGTCAGTACATGTCCACTTATACTTTTCCAATAATTCAAGAACATATATCTTGAGCTACATGATGTCCACAGGAGATTTATCCAACATCGGGCAATACAAAAAGAAGAGTTCCCAAGCCTTATTTCCCAAAAAGAGTTACAATAGACGCGAAGTTCGATTACTAAATACGAGTAATTTTACGTTAAAATAAGGAACTCGGTAGAACGGGTGTAATTGATTCATTCCGAGATAGAATGAGACCAGCTTGTTTATAATAAAATCCTCTGATTAACAAAGTGCCATCTGGGGATCCTGACAAAACTTCAGTTAACCATGCAGAAACATAGGAGTAATAAGGAAAATGGCACAATCGACTAAGCCAATATTTATTCCCTGAACAGGTCTACTAATACAATTGATCATTAACCAAATATGAGAACAAATGCTCTACAAATTAGTTTACAATCGTCGATTGTAGAAAAGAAAAGATTCCAGTGCTGTTTTCACTGTAACACAACTATGCTGGTTCAGTACGAGGAAGCCAATATCACCGCTATAAACACACTTAATGCTTCGCAAACAGGCTCTGTGTTAAAGACGAGAAATCATAATCCTTCCCGTTCTGTGATGAAGTCCCGCCTGAAGCTGGGGATGCTGATTGCGATTTGGATGTTGATTGAGGCTTACTTGCCTCTATGGTTGTGAGGCCATTAACAGTGGGAACCTGCCCCACTGAACAAAAGCTGCGAGCAAGTAACTCAATGATTATGGACATGAAATTCTGTGGAACACAAACATATGTCCAGTAATTTGTGCTGGAATGAAACTCATAAAAATTTGCAACAAAGGGAAAAGGACAAGGCATGTTTTTAGAACATGGTAAAGAGGCAACATCTATGTCTTCTCTAACTCTATTACTGCATATAAGTTTGCAATCGAGAGGATTTCCAAAGGAATCGTAGGAACGAACCCACTTCTCATCTCTACACAAATGACCAAAACCAATTCTCGTCTAAGGACCAAAATCAAGGAAGAGGGAAAAAAGTCAAATAAATATCTTAAGCATATTAATTGAAACAAATTGGAAAATTTTCTTGACCCAAAATTAGACTGACAGAGCCAAACTCCCCAAAAGTCGAGGAAACGAGATGGAATTTAGATACTGCATCGCTATAATAACAAAAGTGCACCCAGTCTCTTAAACAAGAACTCTGACGCTTAATTCAATAGGGAGAAAATTTGAGAATCGCATAGATTAATTGCAGTTATTAAAATAGTTTTCATCAGTTTGAACAGGTAATTTCTTCAGATTATCGTAATTGGAAGACATTTATTAATGTCACTGATTTGGATTCATCATCAGCGGGAGGAATAAGTGGTCATCTATCCTAAATCCACAAAGGTCCAAAAGCTAGAGTATACCAGCAAGATTTAGAAAATGACATATTAAAGGCAAGCCCACAAGTAGGGAGAAAAGTAATGCTTTTGTTGAAGACCAAAAAACATGACTCCAGTGATATCAGCACAAGAAAATACTGTCTGATCACTGACAAAACAAAAAAATAAGTTCAAAAATTTTCAAGGCAGAAGCACACAAAAGGGAGAGAAGCCAAAAGAAAAAAAGAGAATTATCAAAATTTTAAAAAATTAAAATAGCTAAAAAAATATAATCTGTAACTTCCCTTTTTAAAAAATAACAAACTTTGACTATGGCTTCAAATTAAGTTTGAAATCATTTCAAAATTATGAATTTGTCAATATCATGTGAAATAGAGACACAAAAGAATCACAGATCACACCTGGCTGTCGGGTATGATGCAGAATTTCCTACTGCTTGTGTTGGTATTGTGTTTCCACTCTAGTAACAGGAGAAGTATTGGTAACATCAGAAAATTATTGAAGCAAGAAATTCTATGCATCTAAAAATATATACTACCATATTATACAGTATACCTGCATAAGTTTCTGAAGATCAATCTGTCCAGCAATAGGCATCATCAACCCCGGGATTTGATACCCATTACTTGGCCAATTTTGAGAGGGTAAGTTACTACCATTTGATACAGGCTGTTCAATGTTGCCAGAAAGTGTTGGGTCCCTGCCAGCAGATTTGGCCGCAGCAGCCATAAGAAGGTACTGCTGCTGTGCAAGCATCGTGAGTTGCTGTTGATGCATCGCAAATGGGGAGACAATATTGGACTACACAAAATCCAGACAAAAGATCAGATGATGCAAACTTTCACAAAATATCAATATCAAAACAGAACAGAAAAAATATGGTCTTTGGCATGAAGTAACAAATTTATCCTCAATTTCATTATATGTTTAACATTTCAACAATCCATTGTTTAACAGTAAATCTAACCAAGTTGTTCAATAATAGCTTTTAACAATTATATAAATTATGTCGAATTATATACCTTGTCAAAAAGACTCATAATATCATTTTTCACATCTTTCTGTGATTTGTTTGGGACAAAAGATGTTGCTAAAGGTGGTGTATCTTTAAATAAATCTTCAATTCCTGAAGTGGACTGCGTATTAAGCTCGACAGATTTAGTGGAACCAGTTTTATCAGTTGTAGAAGTATCTTCAGCGCCTGCAGCTGCAATACCATTAAAAGTGTAATCAACAGCATATAAGAATAAGGGATTTACAACTTATATACAGTGGTAAGAGATATTAGTCAAAAATACTTGCCAACATAAACGTATCTACATAAGGAAGAAATAGCTAGAAAAAGAAAAGTAGCATCAGATCCCAGAGCAGGTAAATATTGGGCAACCAAGTGAGGGCATACATACATTGAAATCCTGCCCAACTACTATCATCATTGGAAGCTGGCACCGAATCATTTTCGCTTGGTTCATCCATGGACAGCATGTTGAATAGGTCAGTGGCAAAATCAATTTTGGGCGGAGAAACAACTGGAGCAGTATCTACTGTCTTTTTTGTTGCTTCAGTTGGCTCCACAAGTTGTTCGGCTTTCTCAACTGGTTGAGGCTTAGTAAAAGAGGCAACCTGCTGATGCACATGCATTGAACATTCAGCTATTCTGGACAGAACAAGTTACAACAAGAATGTGGAAAGAAAAAGCATAGTAAAATATGTCAACAATGAAAATAAGCTGAGATACTCCACATCAATAAAGCTGCCTAGATGAGATATTAGCCTGTTGGCTTTAGTTAGTTATTCTAAAAAGTTATTCCGTAAATAGAGAGCTTTTATGAAAACCTATTTTTCTCATGACATAGAACACATCTTGTTTAAGAGCATTTGGCAGCTATTTCATAAAGGTTCTTGAAAACAGAGGATTCACCAATTACACGAACGAAATACAGCTCCTCAGACATGATAATGTTTTACCCTCAGTTCGTCCCTTTAAGAAATTTCAAGTTGAGAAGTAGAACAGTGTGGAGCAAATCCAATATACTCCAGGATATTTCTGCTAATATAATAAAATTTACTTACAAGAGCTAAACTAAAATGAATTTACTTTCTTCATATATACAAAACATATATGACAATCTAGATGCTGGTTATTTCTTCAGTCCACAAAATTTTCTCCTTTTTACCAATTATAACTCCATAGTTCATAACAGAAACTACGAATAAGATGTCAAATTGTTCCAACTTACCAGCATTGGACATACGAAATGCAAAGATACTGCCGAAAGGAGTAAAAAGTGGAGAAGGGAATAAAATTATATAACCTGTTCGGGTCCCCTAGGTGGAACAGGAAGGCTCAATCTTGAAGCAGGAAAGCTCTCTTTTGAACTTGGTCTATTAGAATCTTTCCTTTTCTCAAATAGATTCTCAGAACTGCTACCAAGTTCATGGCCACTTCTTTCACTAGATACCTGCCGATGAATAGGGGATCTTTCTTCCTGCCCTCTAGGAGGAGATATTGGTTTTCTATCTTTGGATACCCATCTTTTTTCTTCATACCTTTAATTGAAATGCAATAATCAAAGTGTAAATTATATGAAAAAAAAAGTAGGTATACATAATAAATTCAAATCAGACCGTGTAGGTTCTATCTCTAGATACATACTTTGCACGAATAAAATTCTCAATCCCAACTCTATCATAATTCGGGGGTAATTCTGCTTCCCAATAACTATTAGCCTTCTCATTTCCCATTGCTGAATAAATTACAAAGAAGCAGGTTATTACTAGAATGGTAATATTGTCAGCATGACGTAGTCTGACTGCAAGCATGGCCAAATGAACAAACTTACAATGAATAAAAGCAACCTGCTCTGGAAGCCATGTGTCAAGAGTTGCAGATCGAACCTGTAGGAAAAAAAAATGAAGACTCGATGATGGCCTCTGAAATTTAATAGACGCCAAATTTATTTTATTGTCAGTGCTAAAAACCTACTGTATAAACCATGAATATTAAGAAATAGATGGGCCAATTTGCTCGCCAGCAATAGGTACCAAGTTTTTATGGATGCAAATTTCCTGAGAGAAGTGAAATGACCTATTTGCTACCACCACCAGAAACAATATCCTGTACACGAAAAAGAAAATGCAACACTAGCATCTAGCCTTAAATCCAAGAAATTTTAACTGTCCTGATTGGAGCATTACCAACACTAGAAACACAAAATCTCGATTACAAGATTACACAGCTAAACGTAAGTAACTAACTATAACAATTTGTCGTACTTACAAATAACAAATGTAAAACTACGGAATCACCACAATCAAGAGATGGTAACCCTGGATAAGTTCAATGGCAGCTTACATAGACTGTAATGTGCCAGAAGTAAAATTATAATGCGAGTTTTATCATCATAAGATAAAAATAAAAGTTGGAAGTGCCAACAATACATAGAATTAACTTTCCACCTAACTGATAAGAGTACACAACCAAGTCATAGTGGAAAGATTACCAACCTGCTTACCCTTTATGTGCTTCAAGAAAAACAATCTTAACGTATCACTAAACTGACTAAAAGTTTTACAAGAAACCTTATTAACTTTGTTATAGAATGAGATTCTAAAGAAACCCACGTGCCCAATCATTCTACTTCAAGTAATTGTGTCATATTCAGAATGCAGCAGCTCTATAAAAGAACTCACCTTAGATATGTGTACCCCAAGACTTCTATGAATCCCTGAACATTGCATGCATATAAAAATCCCCAAGTTTACACTCGCCCACCTTGGACCTCTGCGTCACAAATAAAATAAGATAAGGAAATTAGCAACTTATAAAAATCACTACCTAAAACTTCAGAGAATGACCTGCATCCTGCTATCATGCGATCTAAGAAGATATGTTACTAATATAATATTTTCCTACGTCAATAGCCATTTCTTTTCTGGCAATAAGTCTCTGATGTCAATCAATATACATACTTGGCTTTGCAGTCAGCGCATTCCCTATTCTCAGGCAATTTGAGAAGTCCTTCCAAGATCTACATATGTACAAAGTTAACAGATAAACCAAAAAGCAAATATAACGTTACAATTAAAGAGAAAATCAACGCCATGTATCCAGTAATTTTTTAATACACAGTTATGACATAAAGTATATGGTAGATCCAAATGATGTATCCTCAAAAACCAACAGTGCCACATTCACAATGCCAATTAGATCCAAGGTTGCACTAACTCCAGCTGTATAAGTTCTAATGAGGACCTAAGTAAACAAATTCCAAGAAAATTACTTCCAATTATGTAATAAATCAAAGAAGAGATGATAGACTAACCAGGTATTTGACGGATCATAACCTAATGAAAAACTTTCTTAATTAATTAGTAAAAGATCATTGTCCAAGATCCATATTAACACTAAGGATGAATCAAGTTTTCGTAAATCAGTAAATGAAAAACAAACGCAGATTTCTAGGATTCACAACCTAAACCAAACCAAACCAAACGTGACTGACCATCAATCCAACTCATCCAGAAAGGTAAAAGAAACCTAAACCTTTGATTACGCCGTATTGAAGTATTCCCGAAAGCGTTCACTCCACAAGAAATTCTAAAATACGCAATCTTGAATCAATAGATTGTCATTTTCTGGGTTCCCCCGTCTCTTCAGCCATCATTAATATAAAAAGTCAATTTGTTTCAGCAAATAATTTTATAGATCTGTCTTCAATTAATAAGACAACGGGATCGAATCTCAGAATAACAAAACCATATGCATCATTAAGCCAGAAAATCTACCCAAAAATACAGAAATTCTCCGTTGCAAAAAGCAACAGATCAAATCACGCATCAAAACAAACAGAAGCGGCTTAGGTGTATCGAGTTCCAGCAAAACTTCATCGCAAGATCAGAACGGAACAAAATTGAACCGAATCGTAGAATCGAAAAGGTGAGGGGCAAAATGGGGAAATTATAAAGAAGAACGAAGAAAAAGAAGAACCTTTCTGTGCCTGGCATTGAGCTCTTTAGAGACGTTGGCCTTCTCGTTCATGGCGGACCGTAAAAACAGTAAAAAAACGGCTGATCAATCGAGAGAGGGATTGAGACGAAGGAAGGAAAAGGATATAGAATCGAGGTCAATGTGGTCCTTACACAAACTTTCTCTCTCTTGAGTCTCTCTTTTGTCTCTCTGGATTGTTTAGAGAAACAAAATAAAAACGGGGAAGAGAGAAAAAGAGAGATCACAACCACACAAGACACCAGCCGAAGGTGCGTTTCCTTTTCTCGTCTTTTATTTTCTCCCTCCTTCACATTTTCTATTTTCTTTTTTTCCTCTAATGACATTCCTATGGTGGTGGGATTGAGTGTAGAACGATCTTACCAGTTTCGTGGGGGTTGAAGATGTAGCCCAATACATAACCGACGTGTGGAATTAGAGATTGTGATGAGAGATAATCCGCTGAATAAATTTCAGGAAAACGTCGACCTCAACGAATTCTATGTCTATATTTAACACTGGATGATAACCTTTATTTTCTCCAAAAAAAATATTTATTGATTGTTTGTTCAATTGTGAAAAACACGAGTTTATTAACTTGAATTCTTATGCTATGGAAAAGATTTTTCTATTTATGGAAGCTAATAAATTGCCTTCATATTAATTTTTCTTATATCCCTTAATTAGACAAAAAGTGTAAATTTAATCCTAAAATTTTTAATAAAATATAAATTAAATCTTAACATTTTAGAATGTTTATTATTTGTAAAATATAATAAATTGCTTTTGCAATGCTTTAAATGGTATTAGAGCTTTAAAAAACCCAAGTTTGTTCTTGAACAACAATACCAACAATAAAGTTCATGGGTTACCTGAAGTTTAAAGAGTAATTAAAATAGAAAAAGTCAAATCGCAATATAGAACGACAACTTGGAAAGATAAGGGATCCGTTGCAAACATTATTGCAAGGAGATAATAATAAGAAAATTAAAGATCAAGTTAATAGGGTATAAGGCCCTGCAAGATGCCTTCAAATTCAAAATCCTACACCGTACGATTATAACAATATTTCTAAGGATGTAAAAGAAGTTGTTTATCAAATATGTGGTATAAGAGAATATAAATATAAACTAAAGGTTGATATCTCATCCTTTAATGGTGATATAGAACACTTCTTTGACTATGTTGAGATTTTTGAAGAGAGGAGTCAAGTTAGTGGCTTATATGTTGAAAGGGGAAGCATTAGTATAGTAGGATCAGTTGAAGGTATCAGAAAAGAACGCAAGATCGAATCTAAGCGCAGCGGAAAGAATTTAAAATTTTTCATAGAATTAACTTTAACAAAATTTAATTAGAAACATAAAACTAGAAATTGAAAAAGCTTTAATAACCTGTTTCAATTTCTTGTTGTAATTTTTGTTTCTTTGAATCCATCAATCCACGAGTCATTCAATCGTCCAGCTTCTAATGGTATCCACAGATATATTCAGAGAAAACTCAAATCTATTTTGAGAGGAAAATGCAAGAAGTGCTAGCTCCAAAATTTTCTAATTTTTCCTTTTATATGAAAAATCTTATTTTTCATGCTCTTGGATTTTATTAAAATTACAACTAAAATCAAGCTTTAATCATAATTATGAATTAATCCTTATAAGATCAAATATCACATATTGATCCTTAAGGTTTTTAAAAGCTTCTCAATTAAGTCCAACTTAATTCAAATTTCGCTTTCTCTTTTATAAACCTTTTATGTGCGACCCATTAGGTTCCTAATATGTTGTCCATGATTTTAAATTCTAAATCTAATTCATAATTAGAATCATATAAATTAAAAGTCCTTTAATTTATCTTTAATTCCCTAATTAAACAATTTATAATCATAGGTCATGATTGACGTCTAGCAACATGTCATGACCACCCAAATATTAGGAATGTCAAAGTGGTTTGACTTAACCTATCTATGCATGGCTATAATGTATAACTTAATCCATTCGTCATCTAATGTTCTAATTGGAATTAGAATATGGAATTCGTGTCTACTCTAAATAAGCCAATCATGTTCTTTCTTGCTAATTAGTAAATGATTTATAATTGATATTTGAAAACAACATTCCAAACTTCAATTTACTTTAGCCAGAGATTCCCAAAAGCATTACTAATGAAGAACAGCAAAACATTCTCCCTAATTACTTTAAGAAACAAATTCTTTATTGATTAACCTAACTATCTCTACATAGTTCAAACTATATCCAATAACCACCAAATTGAACTACTCCAAGAATATAACATAAGTAGTATCAAAACATAATAATCCCTACATGAGATAACTTTGGTAATTTCAAGTCTAAGGATCAATTATACAACCATCATAATGAGATAATCCACAAACATACAAGTAATGTTCCATTCGGGATTCTCATGATTGAATCAGTTAAGTGAACTGATTCTCTAATAAAGCACCTACATGTTAGTATAAGTATCTCCACACTTTAATCTATGAGATCAATTACTTTCTTCATAAGAAAGAAAGAAACATATGCTAGGCTAACCATTTTATCAATACTCTGTCTTGATGAAACTATGACTAGGAACATTTTGGGAATAATACAAAATGCAATTCGAATCTCATAATTATAATCACATTATAATTTCTAATTGCACAAAAAATATTTTAAAGATTTTATCTTTATGATTAATGATTAAAAATTAACAAATACACAAAGATAAAGTATGCTTTTTATTGAATAAAAAATTTATACAAATAAATATACAACCAAAAAATTGGTTGCATGGGCATAAACTAACATAAGGAGACTAGGAGAAAAGAGGGAGGCAATCATGTTTCTTTATAGAGAAGCATGAAACAATTATTGAAGGGGATATTTCTATTGCCAGATTATGAATGATATATCTTTGATAATTTTCAACAATGCCACCAAGGAAATATGAGCGTTCACTAATATACCACAAAGCTTTTAAAGTTAGTAGCTCACAATCAATTGTTTGAAACCTAACCTTAACAAACTTTAAGGTACTTAAAAGGGATTAAAATTATTGAAGGGGATATTTCTACTGCCAAATTATGAATGATATATCTGTGATAATTTTCAACAATGCCACCAAGGATATATGAGTGTTCACGAATATACCACAAAGCTTTTAAAGTTATTAGCCTACAATCAATTGTTTGAAACCTAACCTTAACAAACTTTAAGGTACTTAAAGAGGATTAAAGCCAAGTATAAGGGATAAAATTGGGATCCTAAGGTGCTAACAATTTATGATGCTAGGAATTTGACTATGAAGGAAAAATATATGCTTAGTGAGAAGTTATAGAAGTTTAAGTTGTATGGGAATGAAAAGGCTTCCATTGAGAAAGGAAAAGAGGGGGTGAATGCAACTCCTGCATATGGTATTGGTAGGAAAAGTAACATTAATGGTGGTAATTCAATTAAGGTAGTTCAAATAGATTCTAAATCCACCAATTCTTATGCCAAGCCCACTTTTCCTAAGGGTTATAAATGCAATCAACTAGGCCATAAACCTAATGAATGCCCAAAGAGGAAAGTGGTAAATACGGTAAAGAAATACAAAAATTTATAAGGAAGAGGAAATTTGTGCACCCAAAGGAGATGATTAAAAGAAAGAAGAGGAAGATGATGATGATGCTTTTGTGAGAGTGACTAAAAGGTTGATGACATCCCACAAAGAACAAGATAATTTACAAAGGCATAAACTTTTTTTTACAGGGTGTATGGTATAACTGAGCTTATGTAAGCTGATTATTGATGGAGGTAATCAAGAAATTATTATAAATAAGGAAATGGTGAAGAAATTAAAGTAGACTACCAAGCCATATCCTGGGCCTTATAATATTAGATGGATCAAGGATGTTGGAAAAATCTTTGTTAACAAACACTATAAGATACCATTCCCGGTAGGTAAATATTATGATAAGCATTATTACGATATTATTAATATAGATGTAAGCAAAATTCTTTTGGTTAGACATGAGAGTATGAAATTGAAGCAATGTATTCGAGTAAAACAAATATTTACCAATTTATGAAATGTAGAGTGAAATATACCTTAGTAGTTATAAGTAGAAAAAGGGTGTGAAACCTAATAAAGAGAGCAAAAAGCATTTACTAAAAAAATAAAAAATATAGTGAGATAAAAGAAACAAAGGACGTGCATTTTTTAATTGTAAATGGAGAAGAGGTGAGAGAAAATATGAAAAATGAAAAATGAAATTCACTTAAAAATTTAACCTATTTTAGAAGAATTTGGGGATGTAGTTTCTAATGATATACCCAATAAATTGCCTTGTAAGCATGATATCTAACACCACATTGGTCCAATCCCAAAGTTAGTTTACTTAGCCCACCTTACTACCGTGTGAGTATTAAAAAAAAGAGATATTAAAGAAAAAGGTATAAGAATTAATTAAGAAGAGTCATATAAGGGAAAGTATGAATTCATAAGTCGTTCATACTTTGTTTATGCCAAAGAAAGATCACAGTTAAAGGACGTGCGTTAATAATAATGCAATCAATAAAAATATTATCAGTTATAAGTTTCATATGTCAAGGTTAGATGATATATTGGATCAATTAAGTAGATTAGTTATTTCCTCTAAAATTGATCATAGAAACAATTATCACCAAATAAGGATAAGACTTAGTGATGAACTAAAAATTGCATTCAAATCAAGAGATTAATTATATAAATAGTTAGTTATGTCATTTAGGTTGACTAATGCACCAAACACCTTCATGCTCCTCATAAATTAAATGCTAAGACCCATCATGGGTAAATTTTATTAGGTTTACGAATTTTTAAAGATGACACATTTTCTATCTTAATTACAAAATTATTCTTTAGATTAGCGGTGAAACTTCATGGTGTTCAAAAATCCATTAGATCTAATTGTAATACCAAGTTTTTTAGTTATTTATGGAGAATTTTATAAGGTATTTTGATTCTTCTCTTAAATCTACAAACTAATGTATAAATATAAGCGGTGAATAAAACATCAGGTAAATTGGTGAGATACATATATCTTAACAAGTTAAATAATTGAATTTTTCTTATCACCCAAGTTGAATTTGCCTATAACAACGTTGTCCATTATTCCATTGATTGTTCTCTATTTTTTATGGTTTATACTAAAGGTACCTAATTATGTTCTTAATTTTGTCAAATTGCCTAAAGGTAATAAGTTTAATGTCAATGTTTAAAAGTTAGCCAAAGAGGTACAAGAAGTTGAAGTGGAGGTGAAAGAGAAAGCTTGCAGAGTCCAATAGAAACACAATACTAATGTTGACCACCATAGAAGAGCTAAGTGTTTGAAGTTGAAGATGAGATTATGGTAATCTAAACCAAGATAAAATTATTAAAGGACAAATTGAATTTTAGGCAAGAACATATGGACCATTCAAGATCAATGGTGATGTTTATATTATTCAATTGCCTTTGTGGATGGGTAACATCAATCCTACATTCAATATTATTGAAGTTTCACTTTATTTATTAGATAATAAGCTTTGATATTTTGACAATAACTAGATGCCATGTACTTTGTAGGTTGTAAGTGAATGATGAGGCATCAAAACGCATAAATCTATGTTAAAAACAACTAAGAATTTATGTTCAAATCTGTTTCAACTCTATTTTAAATAAAATTTATAATATAAACGTTTATTTTGGGTAAACTTCATGATAAAATATTATTATTATTATAAATAACTGTAAAATGACACAAATACCTAACTTTTCTTATTTTTATTGTTTCTATCAATAAATTTATTCTTTTTTAAGTTTTCTTCAAAATTTGAATTATATTTGAAGTGTTTTTTTAATTAGAATATGTTGTTTTTATGTTAGATCACCTAGCTTTAATACAAGCCAACTCAACCAAACAATTGAGGAAAATAAAAAGGCTTGATACGTAACTATGTCAAGTTATTCAATTATTTAATTCAAATCAATTTATATTTACTTAGTACGAATTTATAGCACAAATAACAAAATTTAAACTTATAATTTATACAATTAAATATGTTATAATGACTTTTTTTTTGTAAAGGGAAGTACAACCAAGAAAATTACAAAGCGAGTCTCGGAAAATATAATCGGACAAATCCTCTAGAAGGATAGAGTGACACCTTATTGTTGTGGTAGTTAAATAATGGACGCCTAGATCAAAATGTTATGCATAATTCGCTAGTCAATCGGCGCATCTGTTCCCTTCTTGTATATATGTTGATGAGCAGTGACGGAGCCAGAAATTTAAAATTGGGAACCCAAATATTTAATTTTTTTAAATTTTGGAGGGCCCAGTGTACTAATGAGCTCCAAATAACTCCATCCTTATATATATATATATATATTAAAAATAAAAATATTTAATTTTTTCAAATGTTGGGGGCCCAGTGCACCATGGACCCCTACATAGCTCTATCGTTGTCGATGAGCAATAGTCCAATTACGAGCAAACAGCTCGATAATTCCCATGACTATAGAGTTGAGTGTCCGAGAACGAATATCTGAGGAGGATAAGATGTGTACCACCGCTGTAGAATCGACTTCAAGCTCTATCCAGCGAAACCCCATATTCCAAGCGAGATTCAAGCTTAAAAAAACTCCCTAGAGTTCTGCAGTCAGTGCTGAACATCATCCGAGGTTGTGCGTAAATCCTCTAAGTCAGTTGTCTACACTATCCCGTAACAGTCCACCGACTGTAGCCGAAGACTTGGATTATTTCCGGGATCCATCTGTATTATAATGACTATTTTTAATAACAGTTGCATTTTTTTACATGGAACTAGTGTTTCTAATTAGGGGTTTAATAATCAGCGGAGGAAGATGAAGGTAAATAAAATGGATATGCGAAGGTAAAGTGGGAAGCGAAGTAATGATCAGAGAGCGAGTAATATCACACCAAAAACATCGTAAGAGGGTACTTTCTGTAAGTGCAAACTTGAATAATCGCGGGTGCATGGTTAATGGATTTTGATAATGAATAGAATAAAATATTAGTGGTTGGTTATATATCATTATTATAGGAAGAATTTTTATATATGACTTTGGGCCACTCGATACTCCCATATTTGGAAAGAATGAGATTATTTCTAACAATAGCAACAGTATAATTAATTAATTAATTATAATTAATTAATTACAATATAATTAACTAATTAATTAAAATAGAGTTAATTAATTACAATATAATCAATTAATTATATTTTCTCCTTTTTAGTAATTAAATGTAATTAATTAAAAAATATTAATTTTTGATGTAAAACAAAGATTTAATAAATTTTTATTTCTTAATATTTTTAACAAACCAACTATTATAAATGGTAATAATAATCATGTATTCTTCTTAATTAATTTTAGTAAATATAACGATTATATTTATTCTCATTTTTCACTATATTTATTCTTCGAATGAACTAATAGTCTCCTCAATTATATTATATGTTACCAATGATTCATAAACATAATGATTAAAAATCTGAACCAACTTAGTCGAGTTAATGGTAAAAATATTTTGATCAATTTTTAGTTCAATTTTTAAGTTTTCTGATCAATTTATTTTAACATTTTTTATTGTTAAAAATTAATTAATTAATTAAGTATTTGACTTTTTTAAACTAATCAAAATTTTAAATTAAAATATATTAATTTGCTTGCTAAATCAAAATATGTTAATTAATTTTATTTAACAATTTTTTAATTAAATTTAAAAATTTTGATAGTTAAAAACAATTTTTTATAATAATATTTCAAATTCTTCGATTTTTAACCAGTTTTATAAAAATCTAATATTAGTTT
>JAOSBP010000206.1:37940689-37951864 GCA_027563825.1 Erythroxylum mucronatum
TTTTTGAAATTAAACGCTTTCATTGATAAAATTGGAAACAAGATGAGATCACAAACAAGGGCAAGATACACACGAACCTACAGGCTACAGGTCCCATATACACCCTTATAATTCCAATTCTAAAGACCAGCTGAATGAAAATCTAATATATATGTAAGATTATAAGTTGTTATATTATTTTCTGAATGAAAATCTAATATAAGTTGTTATATTATTTTCTCAATGAAAATCTATACAGTGACCTCATTAATAAATATAATTGAATATTAGATTTTTATTCAGAAAATAATATAATAACTTATAATCTTACATATATAATACAGTGATCTCATTAATAAATATCATTGAACGATATTACCCAAAAAAAATAGCATTGAACGATACACAAGGCAATCATACTTATACATAAAAAAAACTGTATTTCTAAAGAAGATAGGGAAGATAGAACACAAATTAATATATAGTGATTTAATAAATAACTCTTATATGCATTTCTAATTCTACGACTTTTTTTTCTTCTGAAATTTAACTGTATTTCTTCTTTCAAGACGAAGAGCAAGTTTTGTACAATCCGTTTTCGCAAAGAACTATTGTTATCAACGGGAAACTTATCTGCGTACTCTTTCACTGGTTGTGAGAATATGTAATACTAACTATTATTAACAGTGGGAATGTTCCCTGTGTACTCTTTCATTAGTGGTAGGAGATTATAATGCACATAGTATTGTCAAAGGGCAGAAAGATAAGCTTCAGGGTTGTACCAGGGGGGAAGAATCTTTCAGAAGTTTTATAATTTTGGAGTGGACAGCCATCTGAAATCCTCATTCTAGCTTTTTCTGTATTCATTTTATATGTACCCACATCATGACATACAGATTGATAAAATTAACATATGTAGCATTGGTAGCTACTAAAAGTCGCCAAATGGATAGGCATCTAACCAGTTGTATGTACATGCGGCATTCGTTGCATTGGAATTGTGTTGATGGCTGTGTATGGAAGAAGGAACGGCAACCGTGTGGATGTCGGTCGAATAATTAACAAAATAGAATTCAAAAGCCTCTTACGGGAAGGAAGTCTACATTATACGACAGAAGAAAAGTTACAAGACGACTATAGCTGGATTTGGTGCCCATAAAAAACGCGCTACAAAAAGCTGGACTATGCAGTTTCTCGGAATTTCAAGAATGGGTCAAGCAGTTCACACTGCCCCCTTTGGTGACGTTGTCTTCATTAACTATGTATATACTTGCATTCTTACTCCTTCAAACATGCGTACGTACTTCTCATTTATTGGATTGCCGGTTCTATGTATCCACTGTACATCTCGTTCACCTTATAAATGAAACTCCAGAATTTTCTAAAGGCCGAAAGTTTTATGTCAAATGTATGGCCGAATAATATTCTAAGGAATACCCAAGAAATTAATTAGAGGCCAGTATTTCTCATTCACGTGGTGAGGAAGTTAGCAACCTTTTGACAATTTCTTTTCTCTAAAATGTCAAAGTTTCTAACTGATAACTAAAATAAAAGAAAGAGCTGGAGAAGAAAATTCTTTTCTTGGATTATTCAAAACATTGGAAGTCTTTATATAGGCAAATTCATAACAAGATTTACACAAAAATAGGTACTAATATGCAGGACTCTTTCTAAAATATAGGAAATAGAAAAAACATGTTTTGATCAAGCATAATAACTGAAACTACTAAAGACCTGGTCAACTTAGACTAAATTGACAAAGATAATCTGCAAATTTGGAGAAAATATTCTAACATTCCCTCCTTAAACTGAAAACTTCTGGTCTCCAGTTACTTGTGCAGCTTCTTCAATCTTGGTTTTCCAAAGTGCAAACTCCCATCAACCTTCTCAAATTTTGGATGGGAAAAATTTTGAGAGGTTTAGTAAATATGTCATCTGGATGTTCTCCGCTTCTGCAATACTTCAGATCAATTACTCCATCATTGCTAAGATCTCTTAAAAAATAATGTTTCACATCAATATGCTTGCTTATTCTATGTAGGACAGGATTTTTAGATAGCTTAATGGCTGAGTTGTTGTCACAATAAATTGTAGTAGCTTTTGCTTGCTTGAAATTTAGCTCTTCAAGAATTTTACTCAACCAAATAGCTTGACAAGCACAAGTTGTGGCAGTCAGCTTCTTTAGTTGACAAGTGACAATTGGTTACTTCTTGGATAACCATGAAACAACCCTTATGCCTATCATAAAAATATAGCCTGAAGTGCTCTTTCTATCATCTTGATCTCCTGCAAAATCACTGTCAATAAACCCAACCAAATCTAACTTTTTGCCTTTCTTGGAAAACAACCCAAAATCTTTAGTTCTTTGCAAATAACGAAGGACTCTCTTGGCAGCAAACAAATGCATCTCTGTTAGATTTTCCATATATCTACTAATTAAACTCACAGAATGCATTATATCTGGTCTTGTTGTAGTTAAGTACATTAAACTGCCTACAATTTGCTTATATAGAGTGCTATCCACCTTCCTTCCTTCTTTGTTTAGCTTCAAGCCAAACTCAATTGGAGTGCTTACAGGATTGCAATCCTTCATCTGAAACCTGTCTAATATTTCTCACACAAACTTCTTTTGAGAAATAAAAATTTCACTAACGGATTGCACTATTTCAATGCCAAGAAAAAATGCATCATGCTAAGATCTGTCATTTCAAACTCAATCATCATAGACTTCTTGAACTTTTCAAAAAAGACATTATCATTTCCAGTAAATATAAGGTCATCTACATATAAGTAAACAATGAGCATTTTCCCTCCATCTCAAATTTTAACAAAAAGTGTGTGCTTATATGGACATTTCTTAAAACCTTCTCTCATAAAATAAGCTTCAATGCGACTATACCAAACTCGTGGAACTTGTTTTAGTCTGTAAAGGGCCTTTTTTAATCTATACACTTTATGCTCATTTCCAAATTTAATATAACCAGGAGGTTGATCAACAAATACTTGTTCCTCCAAATTTCCATGCAAGAATGCGGATTTAACATCCAACTGAAAGATAGGCCATGAATTTTGTGCTGTTAATGCGATCACCAATCTGATTGTATCATGCCTTGCAACTAGATCAAAAACTTCTATGTAGTCAATTCCATACTCTTTCTTGTATCCATTAGCCACTAATCGCGCCTTATACTTGTCAACTTCATCATTTTCTTTAAGTTTTGTTTTGAAGACTCACTTGACACCAATGGTTTTGTGCCATTTTGGAAGATCAGCTAAATCCCAAGTTTTATTTCTCTCAATAGCATCAATTTCATCATCCATTGCCTTTCGCCATTTTGACTCTTTCGCAGCAATCTCCAAAATTGTAGGGTCACAATCTACAAATAAAGCAAAATAGGTGATTGGGTCTTCAGTTTGGTCAATTCTAGTTACCTCATAGTCTAGCATCCATGCAGGTCTCTTTCAAACACGGTTAGGACGAGTATCTATTGCTGCATTAATAGATTCTGCTGACGTTGGTAACATTTTTTTGGTTATTGGTGCTTCACTTAGTGGATTTTCAGGTATTGAGATTGCTTGAGTTTATTGATCTATAAGTTGTTGCCTTTCTTCTTCAACTTCACCGTCACACGTCATTGGAGTAGGCCGCTGCCCATTCCAATTCCAAGTGCTCTCCTCGTCAAAAACATCCTTGTTGATGACTATCATCTTTGTCAATGGATTGAACAATTTATATGCTTTGGATGCTTCACTTACACCAAGAAAGACACACTTTTCACCCTTATCATCCATCTTCTTCCTTTTCTCATCTCGAACATGTGCATAAGGGATGCAACCAAAAATTCTAAAGTGATCTACAATTGGTTTCCATCCACTCTAAGCCTCTTCTAGTGTAATGTTTTGAATAGCAAAGGTAGGACTTCTGTTCAAAATATGGATGCTCCAATTCACCACTTCTGGCTAGAAAATTTTTGAAATTCTACTTCTTACCAGCAAAGTTCTCACCATATTGAGAATGGTTCTATTTTTTTCTCTCCAATACACCATTTTGTTATGGTGTATAAGCAATTGTAAGCTCCCTACGATGCTACAAAACCCTCCAAATTAAACTCTTTTGAGAGAATTCTCCACCACGATTAGTGAGGAGAGTTTTAATGGTCTTTCCTGTTTCATTTTCAACACGTGCCTTGAAGCTTTTAAATGCACTAAAAGCTTCTGATTTCTCCTGCAACAAATAAACCCAAGTTTTTCGAGTATAATCGTCAATGAAGATAATAAAATATCTTTTACCCCCAATAGAAGTTGGGGTTTATTGGCCTATAAATGTCTTAATGAACCAACTCCAGTAGACCTTTTGCTCTCCATGACTTTCCTTGAGGAAATTGAGCACAACGTTGTTTGCCAACAACACAATCTTCACAAACTTGGGAAGGAGTAGTGATTTGAGGAAGACCTATCGCTATATTTTCTGTTAAAGAGTCTTTAATCCACCAAAATTCAAGTGGCCATAGCGAAAATGCCAAAATCATGAGGAGTCTTTCACTTACAGTCATCAAACAAGATTCAACACTTTCAATCTTCAATGGAAACAGTCTGTTTGAACTCATTTGAACAATATGAATAGCTCCTCTTAAAGGATCATATATTTCACAACAACCCCTTTGAATAGTTATCACATAACCCTTCTCTTGCAGTTGACCAACACTCAACAAATTGCTTTCAATCAAGAACATAAAGATCGTTTGAAATTGTTTCTACAAAACCATTATTAGTTCTTATATTAATATCACCTTTTCCCATGAGATTTACAGCAGAACAATCCCCAAAACTCACTGTAGAATGAAAGTATTCATTTAAATAAGAAAAAGAAGACTAACTTCCACATATATGGTTGTTGCATCCTATATCTACATACCATACATCTAATTCATGAGGCTCTTGATTGACTTGGACTGCCATTAATAAAATTTCTGCTTCCTTCTTTTCTGTAAAATTTGATTTCTCTCATTTTTCTTTGTTATTAGGCAACTTAGTATAACATTCAGAACGATAATGACCAAATTTATGACATCTAAAGCACTCTACCTTGGATTTGTCAAATTGTTGATCTCAACCTCTGCTTTTGCTTTGAAATTGATCATCATCAGCTTTCGTAGACTTTTTACCATCTCTGTTGCCTCGATCTCCCCTTCCTCAACCTCAACCTCAACCTCAACCTCTACCTCTTCCTTTATAATTTGAGGGAAAAACAGTAGAAGCCTTTAAACTTGCTCCTCTATAGTTGAACTGTGGTTCGTCTTTTGTTCGTGGACTAACAAAGAGCTCTGAAGTTCATTAATGGAAAGTGCATCTATGTCATTAGATTCTTCAATTGAGCAGACAACATAATCAAACTTTGGTGTCAAGGAACATAATATCTTCTCAACAATAGCAACATATGTCATCTTCTCACCATGGAATCACATTTTGTTGGCTATCATCATGGTCCTTGGAAAATACTGTTAATAAATTCATCGTCCCTTATTTGCAAATTTTCAAAATCCTTTATCAGGGCTTGCAGCTGCGAGAGCTTCACTCTAGAAGTGCCATGATACTTTTTCTTCATTGAATCCAAAATATCTTTGAAAGTTTCTTTGCTAAGAATAGTTTCCAAGATAGATCTATTAATTGCTTGGAACAAGTAAATCTTTGCCTTCAAATCTTTCAACTTCAATGCCTTCAAATCCTTTTTTTGTGCATCTGTAAGTGCCACTCCATCCGTAGGTGTTAGTACACTAGATTCAATAACATGCCAGTACTCCTTGTACCTCAAGAAGTTCTCAATTAGCATACTCCAATCGTCATAATGATCATCAAAATGTGGAATGGCTAGCTACACAAAATTATCTGTAGCCATTTGTACACTGTTGCACTTTTCTCTCTCTTTTTTTAAGAACTCTTACTTAAAAGAAATGCTCTCTTTTTTTATTTAATGCTCTGATACCACTGATAACTAAAATAAAAGAAAGAGCTGGAGAAAAAAAAATATTTTTCTTGGATTATTCAAAACATTGGAAGTCTTTATATAGGAAAATTCATAATAAGATTTACACAAAAATAAGTACTAACATGCAGGACTCTCTCTAAAATATAGGAAACAAAAAAAAAACATGTTCTGCTCAAGTGTAACAACTGAAACTACTAAAGACCTGATCAACTTGGACTAAATCAACAAAGATAATTTGCAAATCTGCAGAAAATATTCTAACACTAACACATCATCTTCTTTTATTATTGAAATTGAAGAGAAGAAGTAGAAAAGCAATACCAAAACCTCTGAAATGAATAACATTAGCTCTAAAGGTCCATGTTAGACTGATCATGGAATTAAGGCTAATTCTAGTTATAATGGAGAGCATATAATGATTGAAGAATGTGTGGAAGATGAAAACACTTGTAAAACTCTCATGTGCCTAAAAAAGGCTGAAGTAGTGAATGAGATCACATATAAGGAGGACCAAGTAGCTACAACTATTAATAATGAGAAAGAATTCGAGCCACTATCTAGAAAAAGATCTAACAAGAGGAAAAAAAACCTCTTGCTTTATATACAAATGCATGGAAGTTATTACTTGGAACATAAGAGGAGCTAATGCTCCTTCTAAGAAGCTTTTGTTCAAGAATCTTACCTTTGAGGTTAAACCAGATATATTTTGCATGTTGGAATTAATAATAAAGGTGGATAAGTGCCATCTTTTGTAGATGTTGTCTTCCAACTAGAGAAAGATTACAAATCACCATAATCACCTTAATGGGAGGATCCTGCTATACTTCAATTATCAAACTGTGAAAGTAATAACTTTGGATATGTCAAACCAGAATATAGATGTTGATTTTTATGCAACACTACAAAGAAAACTGGTGTAATATCCTTTATATATGCACATAACAATGTGCGTCAGAGGAATCAACTTTGGAATTAGCTAAGAAAGGTTATATGCTTCAATAAAAAACCATGGCTCTTGATTGGGGATTTCAATACCATCCAAAGTCCTGAGGAAGTTGAAGGTGTCTGTGCTTCTAAACAACCTTGCTCTGAGTTTAGACAATGCACTACAGACATTCAGATTTCTGACATTCCTTTTGGAGGAAACTATTTCACATAGAACAATAATCAACATGGAAGCAGTTTTTTAAGAAAAAAAGTTAGATAAATGTATGGCAAATTTGGAGTGGCTGAATAACTTCCTAGCTCATCATCAACATTCACTACATGCATCCTTTTAGATCACTTAATATGCATTACTGAAACATAGACTATAAGTATTAGAAAACCTTTCAGATTCAATAATTTCTTTACCTCTTTAGCAGGTTTTGATGAAATCGTCTGGAAAGCTATCCTCACTGAAATTCAAGGCACTAAGCATTTTGTTTATGCATCCATAACGAAACTCATTAGAACCTCTCTAAAGTAGTTGTATAAGGAGAACATTGGAAACAATCATCATTTGCTAACAACTGTTAAAGAGGCTTTAAGATCTATCCAGGATGAGCTATACATAAATCCTAATTCTAGTGAACTCCAACAGAATGAAATGAATGCAATGCATAAACTTTCAAGAGCCCTATTGTTTGATTATTCCATGGTGAAGCAAAGATCATAGCTGCAATGGCTTAAATAAGGGATAAAAACTTCACTTTCTTTCATAGATGGTCAAGACTGAATATTAATTTGGAGATGAGTAGTATATACACCTCATCAAACGTTAACAATCCTATAGAGTTCAGTGGAGCTACTGGACCAGGCCTCCATCCTCCTTCTCTAAGGTATCTTGAGATGCCTATTAGAAGTCCAAGGTTGAAGATGTCTAATTGTATACCTCTATTGGAAAACATCAGAGCCAAAGTGCATTCGTGGCAAAATAGGCACCTATCATATGCCGACAAAATTACATTGATTATTTTTGTTTTGAGTAATCTCCACCAACACTGGATAACACATCTACTTGTACCTCAAAAGCTTATGAAAGAAGTGGATAGATTATTAAAGGCTTTTCTTTGGTATGGTAAAACAAAAACAAGCAAGCTTGCCAAAGTTAAATGGAGCGACATCACTTAGCTAAAACAAAGATGGGGGATGAACATAATTTCCACAACGTGTATGTAGAAAGTCTTACTAAGTAAGAGAATATGGTAGCTATTTTCAGATAAAGAAGTGATGTGGTCCAAATGGGTTCATGAATTCAACCTCAAGGAAAGCTGCTTCTGGCAACTGGAAAGCTATTCTCATTTCTCTACGATAGTCTACCATTTGTAGAAGCTTAGAAAATCTCTCGACCCACATATTAAACATAGAGTGAATGGAAGAAGAAATACTTATTTCTAGTTTTATAATTGGCTTGAAGCCGGTCCCTTAATAAGCAATCATGCTTTTGCATTGTTGAGGAACCGAATACCAATTAAGTCGAAAGTGTTTATCCTCATCCAAGATGGTGAATGGTATGGGAACTTCAGAGATTTTACTAAGATGAGAAAATCTCTTCCACCACTAGGAGTTACGAGTTTAGAGGATAACATCTATTGGAGCCTAAATCCCTAAGACCTATTTACAATTCACACTTGTCATAGGATTTTCAGAGTTAATAGAGTGGAGGTACCATGGTATAAACTTATATAGTCTAAATCTCTAAATCCTAAAGCTACATTTATTGGTTGGCTAGCTATCAAAACTGTTTGAGGACTACGTGTAGGTGGTTTAGGCTGAATGAAACAATGTGTGTTTTATGTCATAATATTGATGAGGATCAAAATCACTTGGTTTTTGAACGTGCTTATTCCAAACCCACATGGAGCAGACTTCGACATATGCTAGAGATATCTAACTCGACTTAAGAATGGGAGCTTACCTTGAACCAGTTCATTAACTACTCCTCTATCGTTAAAACGCCTGCTTCGTTACATAAAGTAGTTTTTGTTACTACCATTTACATGATATGGAATGAGAGAAATAGTTGAATCCATAAATACATGAAGGTAACTAAATATTAGCTAGCTTCTACAATCGTAAATTGGATTAGAGCTGCAATCCTAGCTAACAATGATGGTCACATTCTCACTGATAATATAAAGACACAATGGTATATATGAAGGGTAAAGATAGTGTTATCTTAACCCATGATGTGTTGTTTTTCAAATCTTTGTAATTCAATTATAAATCCTGTCCATAATCTAGTGGGCAATAGATTCTCCTTCTAATTTCCAAACCTTGTAATAGCTTTGCTATAGATATATTCATTCATTTCCCAAAAAAGAAACAAGGAAGAGCTCCAACAAATTGTCACTGTGATTATATACAATCAAAGCATATTTGAACAATAGGTTTTACTTAAGGAAGCAGCTAATTATTTACTTCAATCATGAATACACCAACAAATGCTTCACTCCATATTTGAAATACTCATGGAGATCATGTTGGAAACTATAACTTCTGAGGATGTTGATATATTATCCTAGCCTGTCACCAGTGAGGAGGTTGATGAAGTAGTGAAGTCATTCAATTCGTACAAAGCCTAGGTCCAAATGGTTTTAATATGATGTCCTTCAACAAAACTTGGCCTCTGACTAGAAATATGGTTCATAAAGCTATCTCAGAGTTCTTTAATAGTAAGAAATTGTTCAAAAAAACAAATAGAAATTTCATAACCCTAATTCCAAAATGAGGAGAGATGAAGTATTTCAGTAATTACATACCAATTTCTTGCTCCAATTCTATTTACAAAATCACCTACAAGATTATTTCTAATATATTAAAAAAGATTTTAATTAAGCATGTGGATGAAACACAAGGAGCATACATCCCTAGTAGATCAATGAGTGACAACATTATATTGATGCAGGAGTTTATAAAATGTTACCAAAGAAGAAAAGGGGTTAGAGATTACACCTCGAAAATTAAATTAAGGAAATCTTATGACGATGTGGAGTAGCAATTTCTAATTAACATAATGAGGATAATGGTTTTTCCTAAAATCTTTATTGAGTGGATATCTTAATGCATCACAACTCTATCTTTTAATGTGCTTATAAATGGGGAACCATTAAAAAGTTTCAAAAGTAGTAAGGGTATAAGGCAAGGAGATTCTTCCTCTTCTTACTTATTCTCTCTTGTTATAGAGGTATGTTGCAGAATAATCAAAAGGTTTGTAGAGAGAACAAAGTAGTTCAGATATCAGTCCAAATGTCAAAGGCTAGGCATAACAAGTCTAGTATTTGTTGATGACCTTGTTTTAGCATCTAGAGCTGATAAAACATATGTTAAAAGCCTTGATGACTGTAATCAAAATGTTTTCCAAAATTTCTGGACTTAGGGTGAATGTTGGCGAAATTTCTTGTTATACTTCTAACAAAGCAATAGATTAAGAAGCACTGATACTTGAAGTTATAGGTTTCAACATAAATGGATTGTCAATTACATATCTTGGGATTCCTATTTATGCTTCTAGGTCAACTTATAGAGATCACAAGATCCTCATTGATAAGATATAGACAAGGATCTCAGGTTGGAGTATAAAGGCTTAGTCATTAATTGGGAGAGCTCACCTCATTTTCTCCATACTTAATGTAGTGAGATTTCATTGGGCACCTCATATGTCTCTTCTTAAGGATGTTATCAAGACAATTGATAATATTCTCAAAATGTTTCTATGGTCAGGAAACAAAACAGGAAAACACTCCATTCTCGTTAAATGGTCTGAGGTATGATCTTTGAAGAAGCATGGTAGTTTCAATGTGATCCCTTTGAAAGTCTATAGTCTGGTTATGTGCCCTAAAAAGTTGTGGATGAATCATTAAAGATATGCAATCCTTATGAGTTAAGTAGATAAATGCTTATTACTTTGAAGAAAGGAGTTTATAGAAGATCAACATACCTAAAAATGCTTCAAACACAACAAAAACAATCTTCAAATTGAGAAGTAAATTCAGGCCACATGTAACTAGATTACTGGGTAATGTTATCAATACGCTCTTCTAGTACGACAGATAGTTGGCTAATAGAGTTTATGAAGATAATGGTGAGCTTAATCAATAAAAAATATCGTTAGTGAAGATTAATATGTTGCTTATGCTTTAGCGTACAAATACATGATTTTATTAAGGATTCGAGACTCTGGTTTACATAATCAGATTAACAACATTGAACTCAAGGAAAATAAGACA
>JAOSBP010000206.1:37969595-37990214 GCA_027563825.1 Erythroxylum mucronatum
TTTTTGCATGTATAATAATCATGAATTTATACACACAAAATTTTCAATTAATCACATGTAATTTGTGCAAAATTAAATAATTATCATACGCACGTCTAATCAAATAATCAAAAGACATACATAATTAAAATCAATATTTTCATAAAATATTAATACCCAAAAATGATTTATACTTAAAATCATAACTCATAGGTTAGGTTTGAAGTAACCCAATTTATTACTAATATTAAAACAAAATTAATTTTAATAATTTTTTAAAGGAAAAAAAACTATCGTCTTCAACCTCCAGCCGAGTCAGGCGTGACTCGGATGGAACCAATCGGAGCCCCGACTGGTTTGGAGCCTAGAAGACGTCAAATGCTGCAAGAATGCCGGCGGCAGGACGAGAAGAGCCAGACGACATGCACGAGACGTAGCAAACCGACCATGCAACGTTCACAAAATGGCAACGTCGACACCTTTACGTACGACCATCATCCTCCCTTCTTCCCACACGGTTTCTATCACCATCAAGTGCTCCAGGAAGCACAACAGCACGAGTCTAACGTCTCCAGGAGGTCCAAATGTCGAAAAAATCAACAACCTCCAACAGATACATATATGACAAAACGCAACCCAAAAACAGAGTAAAACAGAGGCTATTTTTTTATTGGTTTATAGAGCAAGACAGAGGCACGAAAGACTCTGATACCAAATGAAAAATGAACCACAGCATGCAGGCATCTCATACAAAAATTTACATAAGGATACATGCATAAAACCATATATATATATATATATATATATATATATAGATGTACACTGACGGAAGCACAGGTAGGTAAAGTTTGACGGAAATCCTTACATAAAATGAAATGGAACAAAGTTGGCACATTCCAAACAGAATAGATGATCTCGTTCCTCTCTAAGTATCTTGTTGCTTTTATCTTTAAGAGCTGGCAAAAGGTCCAACAAGCTAGCGAAGGCTACTTGCATGTGACACTATTAGAAATTTTTACTAGTACACTGCTGTCCTAAAGTGTTAATCATCGTTCTTCGCTTGGACAACAGCATTTCAAATAATGTCCTAGCTCATGTTTCAACTTTTTCTTTTTATGTTGGAACTAATTCTACTAAAAATGAAGCATATTTTATTTAAGGTTAGACATTTGTTAAGTAGAAAAGGCAGCTGCAATCAGAAAGGAACGTTGTCTTATGCCTTTCGTAAATCAACGTTAAAACGGATAGTGAGACACATGTATTATTATTTTTTTGGACAGGCTTTCAGGTTATTTTCAATTTTTCATTGCTCGAAAAAATCTAGAGAAAACGACATTTATGTAATAGAAATACTTCTGGAAAGTATTGGCAGCATAGGCAATGTGATTATTTAAGAAAAAAAGAGCACTAAATCACTCTGAACCAAATTTATAGCGTTTTGTAAGATTGTTGTCTGAATTGTTTGTGTAAGTACGACAAATGAAAAGGATAACAAATACTCTTAAACGTAAATATATTCTATCCCACGTCAGAAATATAACGGATTTATTCAAATTTACATAATAAAGCTATTCAAAATTATTTTTTAAACACTAGTTTTAAAATCCATGTGTACCGATGTTTCTTTTTTTTTTTTGAATAAATCATCCGGTATTCGGCGCCACATGAGCAATCGACTAATCTAGATTTGAGCCAGATAAGACCCTTTCGAGCGACAAAGCTTTCCTTCATGAGTTTTAAAACGATTCTATTCTTAAAACTCGAACTCAAAACTTTGGTTAAAAATGAAGGAGCCTGTACTGCTCCACAGCAACTCCCGTGGGTTACGGATGTTTCTTTTTAAACTATGATTTATAGACAAAACACATCAAATGATTTTTCTTCTTCTGAAAGCATTCTTTTAAACCTTTAAAGTAGTTTTAAAACTAATATCAGCAGGATAGGGAGTATATCTAACGTTTATGAATGTAGGCGCTGAGCAATGTTCGGCTAAGTAGATTCCCAATCCTAGGAGTTGGACCGTAATCCGCAGCTAAAGTCACCCACTGATTAATAATTCAAAGCCCAATAAGTGAAAAACATTGAGACTAAGTCGTAAGGTTAACACTTAAACAATGTGTTTTCCAACACTAGGTCCCATAGCATCCATTTAGGCAGCTCACATAGCATGTGGGTTTCGCTTTTATAAAACAGCCGGCTAGGTACACTTTTTTCGAGCTTTTTAGTGACAGCTATATTTTCAAAATTAATGCTTATCGTTGACATAGGCCCGTATAAATTGACGCATTTGTGATTTCTCATGAAAAAGCTGATGAAAGTAACTTTGTATCAAGGGATCGATTTATTTTATAGAATTATTTCGATATTATTTAAATTAAATTAAATTAATCGATCATAATTTTTTATTATGTACTTTATAATCAATTATATAATAATTTATTACAGTTACTTGACAAAATTAACTATATTTTATATTTTGAAATATTTTACTATTACAAATATTTTTAGAAAAATTGAAATATTTTTAAAGAATAAGTGAAATAATCAATGAATAAAAAATTAAACTGGTTCAATCGGTTTAACCAATGAAAACTTTAAATCTGTCAATTTTTTGATTAATTGGTCTGTTTTTTCAATTTTTAACTTTCTAGTTTGATTTATTTTAATAACTCTTATTGTTAAATTTTAATCAGTTTATTAATTAATTTCTCCATTTTATAAATTAATCATTTTTTTATTTAACAATTAAATTTTAAATTATTTGATAGATAACGACTATCTTCTTCAATTATATGTTAAATTTTAAAATTTTATTTAATCAATTTAATATCGATTAAACTTTTTAAAAGTTAAACTTATTGTCTTTTAAAACATTAAGAATAATATAAGAATCCAGTCTTCTTTTACCCATTATTTTATACCATAGACTCAAAATTTAGGCTTGAGTAATCTTACAAGGTAATGCGTTAGGCAGCTCCTTACTAATGTGGAAGCAATATTTTAGTAATGCTCCGTTAGATCTTGGCATTGACCATAGATTGATTCTGCACTAGTTATCTCGTCATATCATTATATTATTTTTGGTCAAAAACATTATATATAATAAACTAAGAGTTAAATAAATTATTACTTATTGCGACCTGATCATTGTTGTGGTTTGGCTGAACCTCATTAAACTTGAAGAACTTTAAGGTGGGCTCATGGTGGTCTCAACCTATAGGCTATAAAACGTTCGGTGAAACTAAGCTTATCCAAACAATTTATCTAGTTCTATTCACAAATCTTTAAATTCTTATAAACAAATTTTATTAATCTTAGACCAATGAGACTTAAATTTATTATTTTTTGATAAAAGAAAAGTTAATGCAATTAAAAAGTTCAATCGAGTCTCCTTTTTGGTATAAAATTCAATTTTGAGGTTAATTGGTCATTTAAAAATATTCAATCTATTAATTAAGAATAAGGTATATTAGATCTTTATAGATGTGGCATTTTACTAAATTTTCACTTAATCTTGTTGTTATAACCCTCTTTTCTCATAGTCCAGATCTTCTGTCTAATATTATGGTGTCTTATTGTGTCCAATAAATCTCAACCATTTAGTTATGTGGGGTTCGCATGGGGCCTACGAGATTCTGCAAAATAAATGATTAAGATTTCATGAGATAGAATAAGACAGAGTAAAACTGGACAAAAGATCTGAGTTTCCTTCGCTTGCGAGGCCAACAGCTGTCTTCGAAATGAATGCACAGAGGCAAGTACATTTACATGAAGGAAGATCTGTAAAGTAAAGAAAGGCATATAGTTTATTAGACTTCATTTAATACTTTGCATAGATAAATAAAAACAGATTCTACATTCACGTTGAAAGAGAGCCCTGCACTGCAGCCAACTCCTATTTAATTTACTGATTGATGTGGGAATAAAAATCCCGTGGACCTAACCTAACATGATCTATAAGTCTGTATGATTGAGACTTGAGAGCCGTGCCGACACTATCCTGTGCTTAGAGCCGTTATTTTCCCATTAACGCTACGATTCAACGATGGTGGTTCCGAGAGAGAGGATTTTCTGGGCCAGATGTTATCAAATCCTGTTTACTAGACACTTAAAAAATTGTTAGTTGTAATTCAATGATGATCCCCCCAGCCCACATCATACACATATTTATTATATATCACATGAATCCGGATCAATTAATCCGGCACATTTAAGCTTGAGATATGCATATGCTAGATCCTTGTTTCCAAAGTCTCCTCTCCATTAAAGACGCTAATTAAACACGAATGAGCATGTTATAATTACCAACTCTACATTCATGTAAGAAGTTGAATATGTAGAGTTAGGTGATATAGAAGATTATTTAATTAGGTTTGTTAAATAGCCATTAACAGATCCCTGGTGCAAGTTTTTCTTTTTCTTTTCAGGAGTACTCATTTTATTAAGCTGTAATATATAGGGATTAGGGGAAAACATTATTCAAGCTTTTGTCACGAGGCTTGATTCTAGCGGTTTTCTGGCATGGATGATCCTTTCGTGATTTAATAAATACTTGAGAATGTAGAAATCGGAAATGTCTAAAGTGCAGTTTTAGGAAGATTACTCTTGTTGTAGCATCCTTTTTTTTTCTAGCATTCCTCGACACATATTGATGACTCTTGCAACTTAAGAAGCTTAATTATATGGAATGAATATATCTTAGAAGTTACATTTTTTAGCCTACGTTTCTCTTTACTCTTTGACACACTGGCACTGGCTACTGTTAATCTACCAGTACGGAAATGATGGCAACTGAGAATGACCAATACTTTTTATGGCCTAGACAATCAAACATTCTTATTCATGTCCAAATCAATTATTCAATACAGTCCAACATTTCTATCTATATTCAAAAAAATTATTCAATACAATTAAACATCCCTATACATGTTTAAATCACAAAACAAAGTTTCAAATACATATTCATATTCATATCATAACACACATTTCAAATGCATATCAAAATCACAACACATATTTTAAGCATGACTCATTTTGGTGTTGATTCACCATCATCAATTTGAGATTTTGTTAGAGTTAACTTTTTAGTCCTTAATTTGTATCTCCTTAGTGTTGTAGCTATTGTTTAAGCATTTGTAACTTGAGAAGCTTGAGATATAATATGACCAATCAAGAATAAATAATAAATAATTAGTCAGAATTTGTATTTTGGTAGCAAGCCGTAAAATAAGTGTTCCCACTAACTTCTCGAAATGTTACTCTATATCGTTGGGCGGCCTATATACACATAAATATTTATGATATTTTAAAGAATTGATGAAAAACCAAAATTAAAAATGAATATTCACTCACCACCCTCTTCTCCCTTTGTAAGATAGATGTTGCAATGTTGGATCTTATAGATAGTCTCTGCTTCTTATAACATTGTCAATGTTGTATATAGATGACAAATTTTTCAGTGATCTTTCTCGTTTTTTCTACATTATACATGTAGAATTTGAAGTAAATGATCAAATATTTAAAAAAATATTTATCACAAACACAATTATATATTATTATACATTTACCTTAGCAATTTCAGGTTATCTTAAAGGTTGGTCCTTATTTTGCATCATATTTTATTGTGACCAACTTCAAAACAATGTTGACATCGCAAGAGTACTCCAACTTTATTTAACTTGTTTGGATTATGTGGTTTTTTATCTTTATCCCTTCTTCTAACGTTCTTAGATCTTTCAAACTTCTTCTTTGAGTAACACTCACGTTTGTAGTATCAACTTACATACCCATTGATGTACTTCCCCTGTATGTTTACATTAGATTCCCATTAAATCTCAAAGTCTACAAAACACGTTGGACATATTTCAAACTTCCATTTGTCATAATGATACAATGTCTTGCTTCCCATCATGCAGTCTCTAGCTTCCTTCTAACCCTTGGACATATTTCATTTGTAGTATGAACATTATATCTCTTTTTTATGAATTCAGGTCATTAAAACAATTTGAATATCCTTTGTCATATTAATCAGGTTTTTGATAATGCTCTACATGTGAATCCATTAAATGTATCCAATATATTCTTACGAACAATTTCATACTTTGGCTTTGTACTAACAAATGATTTCACGAAAGTCTTAGGATTCCTTGCTTTGAAGTCATTGTAATCTTTTTCTGAACATTCTTTGTTCAGAAAATAGGTTATCGGAAAGAATTGAAGCTGCTTGAAATTGAATAGAAGAATGATAATATATGCAAAATATCAAACAATCATACTCAACAACGCTGAATTATTTCTCAAAATAATAACTTAAGGTTAGATGAACTCACATTTCAACCGTAGGAGACACTCCCAATTGCACCTAACCGCAAGAGACAATGGCAACACTCTAGGGACACTCCATAGATAGCAAGAGTTCACACACAATTGCAAGAGACTAAGACACTCACAACGCAGGAGAGTTTTGTATCATCAAGAATCAAGAACATAACAAAACAATAATTTTTTGTGTTTTAATTTATTTGATTTTTAAAGAAATGAGTTAGAAAAATAGGGACGTGTGTCAGACACGCAGTATATAAAAAATTTGAATTGGTTTATCGCTTAACGTTTGTCTATTATTTTCACAGCAAATTAAAAGTTGAGATATTTTAGTACAACTTTTTAAAACTCAAGCTAATATTGCAAAATTGAATAAAGTTTAAGATTTTTTATAATTGACCTTTTAAAAATATTTCTCCTTCATCATCAAAAATTGGATCTTAATTTGGTGATATCATTTATTAAGATTTGAGTCTTTTATAATAAATTGAGTAAAGGTTCTTTGCGTAGATTTTTTTTTGTTTTTAAGTAAAACAAATATCATTCTTTGAGAAAGTAAGAATCCTCGTCTTCACTTTCAAGCAATCCTTTAATTATGCTTAGAAAAGTTTTTACTTGGTTTGATGATAAATCACGATGGACTCAAAAATATCTTAAACATAGTCGAGAAACTATGAACCATATCATTCATGTCTCCACATGTAATGTATAAAAACAATGCATGCTTAAAGGATATGAACCACAATCTTCATGAAAGTTGCTTTTGAATTAGTAAAAGAAATTGGTTGCATTCCCCACGTAGAAGGAGACGGGGAAGTATCGTAAACCCACCATGCATTTGTGTTTCTTGCTATTAGCCTTACAAATGCTGTACTGTGCACTTACCCTATCGCGTATAATATAACCCTACTTATAGAGTTTGCTTTTGGACCTTCCAACTTCCAAGTGTTTGATTGACTGTTAAAATTTTTAAATATTTTCTGTACCTATTCGTTCCGTAATTAATAACGTAGTTCATGACTGTTAACACTCATGAACTAAAGTTTTAATTTGTTTGACTCAACTCACCGACAACATCTCAATGAACAAAATGGCTTCAAAACAAGGGGCGAACAGCGATGGTTTATATTTTCCTGGAAATGGAAAGTTGACAATTAATACATGTTGAACATAATAACAGTTAGTCGTAGATATAATCGGGGTACTGTATTTGAAGTCGGTGAGCGCCAGTGTAAAACAGGCATTGTGCTGCGCGAATGTCAAAGAAAGAAAAGCATAAAAGAATTTTTTTTAAAAAAAAAGTAGAGAAGAAAAAGAGGATGGAAGGTTCGTGCCTCCTTCAATTGACACCGTTAGTACTCAGTAGCTTAGCTTTCATGCATGTCATTCCCGCGTTTTCTTCTCTTTTCCTTTTTTCCCTCTCTGTCAAAGTGGAGCCTGGCCTACCCTTTCATTTAATATTTACTGTTCTGCTTTTCCAAATGAGAAGACAAATGGCAAAAGGGTATATTTAAATTCGGACATCGCAATTTGACAAATGCTCCACTTAGAAAGAAGAGTCAATTTCAAATATGTATTTTTTCAAATTTAAGGGTTACTATCAAGGGAAGAAGATTGAAGATAGATGCAGATGCAGGCGACCTCTTTCCAAATCCATTTGGAGCTTAAAGCATAATTTGCCGGTCAAAAAGATCTTTGCAGAAAGCTATTTCTCAATCAATTTTCAATTTTTTAGGTTCAAACCCCCAACATAAGGTCTTTAATTTATCACCATCTATTCCGTGATTTGCGCCATTAATCTTCTTTCTCTCTTACATAACACGTATGTCGCTATTACTTTACTAGTTGATTTTTTTTATATAGGTTTGTCTAATTTACATCGTTGTTAATTTAACTCAGTCTTAGCTACTTCTTTTGTTTTTGTTGCCATATCCAAATGCCGGCCACTCGCTCGTTATAAAAAGATGGTGAAATTTACCTTTTTGAATAATAAACAGTATTTTTACCAACTCACGACCAGAATTTTAAAATTATATTTCAAAATAGAGTTGAAAACTGGAATTAAAATCTTGAATAATGTTATTTTAATACCACATATTTCAGTTCTGTTCTATTTTGTATAGAAGTTGCATTTAGACGTAATTGCGTACATAAAGAGTGAAAGATAGCTACTTTACACTATCTGGAACGTGGTGAGGCTTAAACGGCAACCAGTGTGTTTAACTTTAAACTTCATTAGTTTAAAGACGACGGCATTTTGTATGTTTGTCAAAGGCCAGCTTAAAATTCCTCTTTGCGTTCTTATTGGTTTCGGCTCAGGAGCCAGGTCGATTCAAGAGGTCCTAGTCCAATCGATTAACTAGGACTTGTGAACCAGAAGACAATCGATTAACTAGGAAAATTATGAATACTTGATCAAATCCACATATAAAAGTAAGAAAGACGAAACCACATGATAAGAAATGAACAATTCGTGTCATTTTCATGTGGTGGTCTTGCATACATCTTCTTAGCATTCAAAAGGATCTAAGTGTAAACTCCAAATTCCTTGTTTAATTGGCCAAATATTAGTAAAACTTATGCGAACCTTCTCCTAAGCCATAATTTTGCTTCGCTGTTTTTCTGTATTACTTGTTTCTTACATCAATTGTGTATAATGAAAAGCCTTGTATACTAGTAGTTTCTTCGCATTAAAAGGAAAGACTTGTCAATTAAGGATAGGGTAATTATGCTAAAGTTTTTCCTAAAATATCACTTTTATGCCAAAACGTTGGTTTAATTAATTTCAAGCGGCAGTAAACTTTTAAACAGTAATCCATATGACCTTAGCAATATGTTATCATAAATATCGTATCAGTAATCAGTAATTAATTAACCTATCTTATTTATTACTATTATAGCCATAAACTTTTTGAAGGAAACTAGTGTTTCACTGGCGACACACGTGTTCATAAATCTTAATCAGATTTTCAAACCCTCCAAACCCAATGACTACCATATTACATTTCAAAACCTACACTGACTTGGATGACTTCTCGGCAAACCAAATTTATTCCGCAATTTGCCTCCACTAGTAATTTGTATTCCGTCTTTTGCCCTTTTACACACTATACAAGTACAATGCAAAACCACACTTAGACAACAACCCTCTCTTTTGTGTCTGTTTTATGTCTCTGTTTTATGTCTGTAATGTCCGTGCGAAATCTACGCCCCTGTCCTCTGTAAGAATTCCGATGGAAAAAGAGCTGCTTCCTTTTCTCTCTATGGTAAAACTTTTAGATCACAAAACGACGAACCCACAAGCGCGTTTGAAGTTGTGTGCTGTAGTGGGAAGTGCTCAGACAACAGTACAGATTGATATATAATCATTGTTGTTATCTTCTCAGTAGCAAATAATCATTATTTCGTGACAATTGGAGATTTATTGCCACTGATCTTCTCTTCACCAGCTGTCTCTTGTTTACTCTTTGTTTTATTTTTTGGTTTCTGCTGCTACTGGAGCTCTGTTCTGTGATGTTTTTACCCCTTTGTGCTGTATTTGTATGATGGGCAGATGGTTTTTTTCTTCTGCTCGGAAGTGGATCTGATGTGTTTATATTGGTACTGAGAGTTTGAACCTCTGCATTTCTGGGTTCCGCTTGTTTCTCTGGAAAAGTGAGAGGACAGCATAAAAGAAGGATTTTTTTTCTCCAGCTTCTACAGAAAAAGCGAGAGATACTCAACTTTGTGTTTCTTGGGTTAGTGAAATATTCTCTACCGTAGATTAGCTAATTAGTTTTACATAGCTCATTAGTGAAATATTTTCTTAGCATCTTTAAAAAAATGTTTGTTTTCTGTCTGAGAATCAAAAAGTAAACAAACACTTGATAAAAACCCAAGCTTTTGGCTGCAAAATTTCGGTTGATCCATCCAGAAAAATCATACCAAATTCTATTGTAAATTTGATTCTTTTACTCCATTTCTCCTCAAATTCTCACTAAAGTTCCTCCAAGACACGATCTTTTCACTTGTGGTATTATTATAACAGCTCACTTCTTCACTGCAGAGTCCACAAGAACAAAACAAGCCAAGCACCATCAATGTCACTCACGGTGAGGCCTCACCTCCACCATTTCAATCCTAGAAATGGAAAACCCACATCCACAACCAGAGATTGGACCCAGATCTACGCCATCTACGGCATGGACCAGTGGCAAACACTTCTCTTCCTCTTGTTCCATGCCGTCTTCTTCTCTGTTCTTTCTTTCACATTTCTTTTCTACTTCGAACCCATCTGCAGCTTTTTGGAGACCTTTTTCCTTTTTGGAAACGGCCCAGGTGGCGCTGCCCGCTTTGCCGCTGGGTTCACAGGTTGCGTAACGGCTCTGTCAGGGGTTTGCCTTTTTTTCGCCGCCGGGAACTTCTTTTATAGTTCGTTGGCGTTGCATCACGACATGACTCAGAGAATGGTGGGGTGTGTCGGTGATTGGTCAACGGTGAAGTTGGCTTTGGATGTTGGGTGTGGCCGTGGGATATTGCTAAACTCGGTGGCGACTCAGTTGAAGAAAACGGGTAGCTCCGGTCGTGTTGTCGGTTTGGACCGGTCAAAACGGACAACCTTGTCAACTCTCCGTACAGCCAACATGGAAGGTGGGCATGTGTAACTAAATTAAATTAGTTATTTTTTTTGGAATTTGACTATATGATGGAGTAATCTCTGATTTTACTCTACAAATTTGAACAATGAAACAGAAGTGGCCTTATGTATAAAAAATTAATAGCGTTAAGATGAGTTTTGTTAAAGAGATCCAACAAATTAAGATAAGTCCAACCTGTACTTGAATTCTTTTCGTTGACATATATACATTTGATGTTGATGGTTTTCTATGTTTAATTTGAACGACGAACTTAGCATGTGTGAGTGTTTTTATGTTATCAGGTGTAGGAGAGTATGTGACTTGCAAGGAGGGTGATGTGAGGAGCTTACCATTTGGGGACAACTACTTTGACGTGGTGGTTTCTGCTCTTTTTGTGCACACTGTAGGAAAAGAATACGGCAACCGGAGCGTGGAGGCAGCAGCAGAGAGAATGAGGGTGTTGGGTGAGATGGTTAGGGTTCTGAAGCCTGATGGGATTGGAGTTGTGTGGGATCTAGTTCACGTGCCGGAATACGTCCGGCGACTGCAGGAATTGAAGATGGAGGATATTAGGGTATCGGAACGTGTAACCGCCTTCATGGTCAGTAGCCACATTGTATCCTTCAGGAAGCCTAGTCAGCACATAGTGGGTCCCGGCGAGGTCCGGTTGGACTGGAGATGCTGATTCATAATTTATATATACATCTCTGAAAGATGATGAACAAGATGGATGGTTAGGGGAAAAAGTAAAAATATACATATTAAGCTCATCATGGTTTTACTTTGAATCATCTGGGGAGACGAAGCCGATCCAGATGCCTTGAATATACATACATGTCATGTAGTTTTTATTATGTATGTGATGTCATTCAAGTAGTTGGTATATAAATCAATGTTGCAAACAAAGTAAACCTTGTAATCTTATTATTATGATATAAAGAAAATGTTAAATGTGCTGGAGACTCGGAAGAGATCAAAAACTTCTTGTTACGAAGATTCCTGGTTATTTGTCTTCACTTTATTAGCTAACCTGGACGTTGACTCTAAGTGGCCATGCTCGCATCCTCTCGCAACTGCAGTTTGGAGAGGCAATTGAGGTGTCTTTTTTGGATCATTAGGAAACATCATCTGGCTTTGATACGAAGGTCTGGTGCTTTCTGAGTCGAGTTCAATTCTCTCCAACTATGTTACGTAGGTTTATGAGATAGATAACTAATGTTATTTTTGATAACTATATATACCGATTTTATGGATACATAATCTTATAAAATAGATTATATGGATAGGACCAGGTTATTAAGTAATTTATGGATATGGGTGACAATTGGGATTACTAGATTTCGGAAACTGCATTCGATTTCCAATTAATGTGACCCGACCCGCCTTAAAATGCAAGTGGTGAAGCCGAGACGAGACGGTGATGTATGTGTTGGATGGAGTAATAACTTTGCTGGGACGGTTGACATGGAGTTTGTTGTGAAGTCACAATCCTGTCCGTTTGATACTGAAGCTGGGAATGAGTGGTGTTGGATATTAAATGCTTTGGCCATAAAAACTGGCAGAGTTGCAAAACTAATTGGTGTTTGGAAAGTAGAAGTGGGAAATCGCACAAGCACGTGTCTGTCCACCATGGTCGCTTTCCCTGGAGTTAGGGTCGAGCTCGAGCTGGGAATAGGGTGAAAAAAATGATTCTTCTTTGCAGCGTTTTTTCCCAATTGCAGGGTTAACTTAACTTCAGCTCCATAACAGCGAAAAGAAAGTAACCTCCGATATGGAGGTGACTGTTTGTTGGCAGCTGATTAATTTGGAAAATTATTGATTAAAGAAAGAGAAAGAGCGTACACACAGTATGGCAATTCGTATTCCGGAAATTAATCTGTAAATCTGGAAAATGCCAAGTCTTAATTGAAAGCTTTCTTGTCTTTATCTTATTCCAATATAACTTCTCGAGGGAAAAAAGACCAAGATTTATATGTCTGATTCTGAACATGGTTCACTTTCTGTACTCGTGTAGTCTGCACATGTTGTGTGTGGTTTTGTCCAGAAAAAGACTATCTAGATTAACTGTATTATCTGAAAATTGTTAACTTCAGAATGTGGTTGATACTCGGAAATACATTGTAGCAACATCTTAGGATTCTGTTCATGAAACTAAAATATTATTATGATTCAAGCTAGGTACCAAGCAGCAAATATATGAGTCATTCCTTATCAGATCTAACTCGTGAAACAATTTAATCGTACCATGTGTGCATTATTCCAAGTTCATATGCACCATGCCTGACCATCTTCAGAATGCCAAGCTTCAAAATTCATAAGCTCTGAATTCTTTTTGCACATTCGTTTTAGATGTTAATTCACTGGAGGCAGATCAGATTTAAAAAATGTAAAGCCCTTGCATATGACTCTCCTCTCCTTGATATTTTGTGGAAAGTTAAGAGACTTCTTATTTTAGTTTTGTGGCTAATTCGTTACCAGAACTGAGTACGGCTTGTCGATACAGGACAGTAGTTGAGTAATGGTGGTCACCAATCGTCTCGATGCGTCCATAGATATTTGCAGTTTTGGTATAAAACAGAACAATACTACTATTTGGAAAGCTAGCAATTTGGTTGAGCACAGAAGGATAATGGTTGGGTGAGATTGATGAGGAGTCACCATCCAAGGTCACTAACAGAGGACAATGGGTATGATATCAATCAGTTGGGACCTTAATGCTCTGCAACTATACTGCAGTAGAAGATTTTAGGACCGCTTCTGGTTTTTCTTTTCCATTTCTTCTTCTGGCCTTGAGATCGTAAGATTGGTAAGTGCACTTTTTGGTTTCTGATATACTTGTTTTATACTATTACTACTAGGTAGACTGCACAGATACTCATAAGAATGGCTCTAGAGAATACAGGTATATATTCCATATTTATCACTGACATTTACACTTCAAAAAAAGTTGATGATAGACTGCACAGATACTCGTAAGAATTGCTTTAGAGTTAGAGAATACAGGTATATATTCCATATTTATCACTGATATTTACACTTCAAAAAAAAGTTGATGAGAATCGAGACGAAGGCAAGCATAAATTAGTTCATCAAAGCGAGATTTATCAATAACCAAAGCAAGAACATAATCTTAGAAACAGGCATGCCTGCTCAAGTACTCGAAGAAGCTCAAGAAAATTAATGGTGTCGATTGACTGCCCTTCAGAATGACGTGACTCATAGCCCACACAAGAGAAGTTAAGAACATGATGGATTTGGATACTAGCCAATCAGCTGTTTTTTCAGCTGATTGGTAGTTGTTAGCTGTTTGCTGTTTGACTTTTCAAACAGCTAACAACAACGTTTGAAGAAGAGCTTTTTAATTAGCTTATTGAAGTTAACCAGCTGAAAACGAAAATACTGCAATATACGAGCGTTTTCGCCTATCAACTTAAATGAAATGAAGTAAAATCCAACTATACCCTTTCTTAAGTTGATGCATGCAAATATGTTGGTATTATTTGGGTTTAATTGATCATGCTTTAAAGTTGATTATTTAATATTTACAAAATTTATGCTATCTTTTTTAAGAATATTTAATTATTTAATAGTTCTTTTGGTGTAGTATAAATTATTATATATAAACAAATAATAATTTAATAAAATGTTTTTATAATATAATTTTTTAAATATATATATTACAATTTTATATAATTTTTGAATAATATTCACAAATTAATTCTATTACTCATTTTACATTCAGACATCAAATAATTTTAAATTAAGTAATAAATATCAATATTACGATAATAAAATAGTATTTATATATTTATTTTATTGAAATAGTCTAATTCAAATTAGTAAAGCTAATTAAATAATAAATATCAATATTACTAGTTACGACGACGACGACGACGACAACGACAATTAAATGTTTTATATTTTTATTAAAGTTAATTTTTATTATTATTTTATAAACTTAATTTTTGTAGAATTAAATATCTAAAATTTAAATTCCTATAAGAATATTCAACGAAATACTATGATATATAATATTTATATCTTTTTTTAAAGTCGTGTCCTTATAAGCCATTTTACACATAAACAGTTAATACTAAACATCTAATTTTACCAAACATCTCTAACAAACAGCTAATGCAATCCGCTGGTCGAATCAGCTGAGAGAATCAGCTATCAGCTATCAGCTGATAGAATCAACTATTTGCCAAACAGGGCCATTGTGTTTTCTTCTTTTTGCGATGAACTGTTGTCTTAATCTTTTTCAAGTCTAATTTCTTTCAAGTACCCCTTGCTTTCTTTAAAAGCTTTTCTTGATTTATGGTATTAGACGCTCCAAATCCAATATGTACCTAAAATTAAAACAAACAACTCTTAGTTAGTACAATTTAAACATAAATGGACAAGAGTTTAATAAATTATGTATCTAAAATTAATATAAAAATGTCCATTAACAATACCCCCACACTTGAATTTTTGCTTGTCCTCAAGCAACTTACTTAGATCACAACTAACGTATTCTGTCATTTCATTTTCAACAAAAATCAAGTGCTTGCAATTCCTTAAACTTCGGCAAACTCAAGTATCAAGCTACTACATATATCATAATCTTTTCATCAATGCGCATAAACAGAATCAAAGGTAAATATCCTTAATCAAAAGCAAGCACAAAATTAAAATGAACTTTTTTCACGATATTCACTCATGTCACTCAAGTGCATAAGGGTTGTGCTTCGCTCAAAGCTTCCTCTAAGAGATTACACTACCATAGGCTTGCAAATTCACCTGTTTTTTTTCACTACATAGAGTACATGTCATCATGGATCAAAAGGCTTTTATTAAGGGTTGTAATGGGGCTTTGGTTAACGTGAGGTAAAAAGGACAAAGGCTAGTCACAAGCATTCACAAAGTACTAAGTGACGTGGGACAATCAAAAAGAAATTCTGAATTGTACAAACAGAAATACGGGACTATAACTACTCATCGCTATCAAATGCTACTGTTTAATCTATTCTTTTTTTCTTTTTTCTTTTTTATTTTCTTTTGCTATTTTTTCTTTTTTTCTTTTTTTGGTAACAATAAACATCAAAGAAGATAGTAGTAGCAAAAATCAACAACAACTGAGTAGATGTACCTCTAAAACATCTCAGAATAGCATGTAAAACAAAAGTCCCTAAATCAAGGAATCAAATACTTAGTACTTAATTCAACTTGTAAAAGGGTCAGGCTAAAAGTTTTCAAGTTCTAATGCAATGTGATTAATATGAAAACAAACAAGGTCAAAGGCTCAAAGGGGGTAACAAGGCAAAAATGACTTGGTTGGTCATTTAAGTTAAAGGTTAAAAACAAAGAAAGCCTTTATCATGTCCATAAAGCATGTAACTAGTAGTATCAAACAGGTTCAAAGCAAGTTCTAAAGGTAATCCATATAAGGAAGCCTCACATAAATCAAAAATAAATAAATAAATGACTATGAAATGCAGTTATATAGCTCAAGACCTCACATAAATCAGAAATAAATAAATAAATGACTATGAAATGCAGTTATATAGCTCAAGACCTTACAAGTGCTTAAATGAAAATCCATCAAAACTTCATAAATTGCCTCATCACTTAGCATCAGTTATTGACTAAGTTTATGCAATTGACTACTTTAATCAATCCACATGGTTCACTATCCTCTCAAGCTACCTATTCCAAGTTCATGCATACAACTCAATTCTCCTTCCAACTACTTTGACAGAATTGTATGGTCAAATTCATCAAAAATGGGACCTAAGTTAGCTACCAAAAGATTCACAACCATTCAAGTGTGTACCTCTCAACATCAACATCAATATCAAAAACATCAGCATACACACAATCTCAATCCCCCCCACACTTAATATGAACATTGTTCCTAATATTCAAGTAGTCAATAATCAAACACAAAGAGGGGAAAAAGGAAGAAGAAACTTCCCTGAAAAAGAATCCGTCAAGAACTCTTTGTCACCAACCATGCAAACCTTAAAGAAAACTCAAAACAACTCAAAGAAATGCATTAAACTAGAAAGAAACGCAAAGAAAACAATGAAAACAAAGAAAACAAAGAAAAATACAGTCCTACTAGAAGGCATGCACTACGATTAAGGAGGCCAAGTGTCATGAAGAGACAGTCGCTCCTCAAAGTTATCCACAAACCTGGGCATATACAATTTAGCTCGTTGTCCATTTACCTTGAACGAATTTTTATTTTCTCGTTTTACCTCAAGGACCCCAAAATGAAGGACTTGGATCACCGTGAATGGACCATACCACCTTGACTTAAGCTTCCCTGAAAAAAGACGAAGACTGGAGTTGTAGATCAATACTTGGTGGCCTACCTTAAAGTCTCGGTGGAGGATCTTCTTATCATGCCACTTATTCAAACACTCCTTATACAGCTTCGAATTGTTATAAGCATTCAAACGAAACTCTTCAAGCTCGTGAAGCTGCATAAGTCTCTTAACACCTGCATCTAGAAGCTTTACTACCTCCTTTATGTGTGGGTTAAGTCTCTTCAGGGGCTACACTATAGCCTTGCTTCCATCCTCCATGAAAATGTGGTGTGTGTAAAAGGAAGGGCTTATACCATTGATATCTGTAATGGACCACCCAAAGGCCTTCATGTGGTCTCGCAGTACCTTCAACAACTGCTCCTCCATGGCACCTGACAAATAAGAGGAAATGATAACTGGTAAGTACTCAGGTGGGTTAAGATAAACGTACTTCAAATGACTTAGAAGAGGTTTAAGGTCAAGACAAGGGGGCTCTTCAATTGAAGGCTTTAGAAATGGTTGTGTTGAACGTTGGAGAGGCTTGTAAGCTTTATAATGTGTCCAATATGCCTGCTCTAACTCAACTCCAATATCTTCCAACTCTTCCTGTAATTCTTCCCCTAACTTTTCGATCATACCTTGCGCTCCCCCTTTCAACAAATCTGCACAATTAATAGAAGAATCATCAGCATTAGAAGAATAAATATCAATAAAATCACAATAGTCAAGAGTGGAAGGATGCTTCATAACATTGAATACATCAAACACTAGTCCTTCATCTTGAAGTCTCAAGATGAGCTTTCCACGTTGCACATTGATGATGGTCCGTGCAGTGGCCATGAAAGGTCTCCCAAGAATGATAGTGATGTCTATATCTTCCTCCATGTCAAGGATGAAGAAATCCACCGAAAAGATGAACTTCTCGACCTTGACCAATACATCCTTAATAATTCTCCTCGAATAAGTGAATGACCGACCTATTTGCAGCTAAACCGAAATAGTAGTGGGTTTAGACTCCACCAATCCTAACTTCCTGAAAATATAAAGAGGCATTAAGTTAATGCTCGCACCTAAATCCATTAAAGCCCTATCTATATGTAAATCACCAATAACACAAGGAATAGTAAAACTCCGTGGATCCTTAAGCTTTGGTGGTACTTTTTCAATAATATGGAAGAACACTCCTCATTCAGCTTCACCGTGGCATACTCCTCAAGCCTCCTCTTATTAGACAAAATTTCTTTTAAAAACTTAGCATAAGAAGACATCTGCGTTATGGCCTCAACAAAAGAAATGTTTATGTGTAACTTTTTAAATATCTCGAGAAAACGACCAAATTGCTTATTTAATTGCGTACCTTTCAACCTTTGAGGATAAGGAATCTGAGGTCTTACCAAATGTGTGATGGGGTCAACAAATAACCTTAGATGATCCTCCTTTGTAGCTAGTGCTTCCTTGGCCTCCTTGCCACTCTCCCGACTCTCTTCTTCTTCACTTTTTTCCACTTCGTTATCCTTCTGCTTCTCCTTAACTTCTTCAATTTTTTTGCCACTCCTTAATAAAATTGCCTTAGCATGTTCTTTTGGGTTGGCCTCAGTAGTGCTAGGCAATGAACCTGAAGGTCTTTCCTTCAACAAACTTGTAATCTGGCTCATCTGATTCTCCAAATGTCTAATAGAAAATTCTTGGTTCTACATCCTAACCTCAATAGTGGAAATGTACTTCGAGAGTAGCTCTTCAAGATTAGATTTCTCTGTTGGTGCAGGATTAGGAGCCTTGAAACTTGGAGGTGGTTGTCTCTGAACATTGGATGATTGTGTTTGTGCCACCTGATCGTTCTGCCAAGAGAAATTTGGATGATTCCTCCACCCTGGGTTGTAGGTATTAGAATATGGGTCTCCTCACTGTCTATTATAATTGCCTACATAATGGGCCTCTTCTGTCTCTTGAGTAACAGGATTCCTAACTTGACACTCAGAAGATGCATGGAAATCTTCACCACAATGCTCGCAAACAACACAACTCATTAATGAAGAATTAGCTCCTCCTCTCACAAAGTGAACTAGATTATCCAGCTTCTTTATGAAAACATCCATCTGAGCAGATAAAGCTACTGTATTGTCTACTACATAAGCTCCTGTACGTCGTCTAAGCTGTCTTTCTATATGATACTGAAAACTGCTAGTGGCCATCTCATTAATAAACTTGAAGGCCTGATCTGACGTCTTCCTCAATAAACTACCTCCTACTGCAGCGTCTATAATACTTCTAGTCAATAGGGTCATTCCTATATAAAAAATATTAACCTGCTGCTATGTAGAGAACCCATTACTAGGACACTGTGCCAACATATCTCGAAATCGCTCCCACGCTTCATATAAACTTTCATTTTCATATTGTCTGAAGGAAGTGATCTCATTCTTCATCTTTGCAACCTTGGCAGGAGGGAAAAATTTTGCCAAAAATAATCTCATCAACTCATCCCATGTAGTAATCGATCCCAACTGCAAACTATCCAACCATACTCTAGCCTTATCCCTTAAAGAAAATGGGAATAACCTTAATCTCACAGCATCTTCCGATGCCTCATTTTGCTTGAACAAATCACAAATATCCAGAAATGTGTCTAAATAGGTGTTCGGATCCTCTAAAGGTAGTCCTCCAAATTGAGATAGCACTATGGATGTAATGCTGTGAGGAATCTTAAAATTGTAGTTGTGATCGTCGGATTTATAATGGGAGGCATAGGTCTATTGTTGTGCCCTATAGTCAACTCCCTTCTCTCTTCAGTATGTGGCATCAACCTCTCCTCGTGTTGTTCCATCTCTACGAACTACTCTTCTCAAATCCTTTCTTCGATGTTACTATTGCGAGCCAATCTGGTTTCCTTATGTAACCTGTGAGCAGTTTTTTCAATCTCAGTATATAGTAGAAAATTCTCTGGCTTTTGACCACAAGTGAGCATAAACAAAGTGGAACAAATAAAAAACAAATAATAACAGAGCTAAGAATGGAAAATAAAACACACCAAAATAAAGCAATCAGGCAAACAACTAAAATACGTAAATAAACAACGAAGTAAGAATTAAATCTGAGACAATTAATATCGTCTAATCTATTGACTCACAATAAGGAATTTATCCCTGACAACGACGCTAAAAACTTGTTATGGTCTAAACAGAACAATATAAATTAAATTCTATCTAGACTAATTAGAGGCAAGTGCACACCATCGATAAGTAATATAAAACGGTAAGAACCAGATATCGTACCCAAGAGAATTTCAACACGCAAGACAATTAAATTAAACGATTAAAAATTACTCGGGCGATCAAGAATTGATTGATTTGAAAATAAAATAAAATAAAGTAAGCAAATCAAGGAAATATGAAAAATGCAAGGTATGAATT
>JAOSBP010000206.1:38005419-38015648 GCA_027563825.1 Erythroxylum mucronatum
GTATGTACATCTATTTTTTCAATATATTCATGTATTGTGTCTTCCACTTATTGAGTTTATTTAATTACAGGATGATAAAGCTGCAATTTGTCACACTGAAATAGACATTATTTCTTCAGCTCAAATGACACCCCAGATTTTCAAAATGAAGCGACCAATATCAAAAACTTCTGAGAATGATATGCCTTTATGTGATTTTATATCACCACAAATGTCTTCAACCAAGTTGACAACCAAAATCAAAAGAGAAAAGTTAACTTAACTATCAAATGTTGAAGAATAACCAATTTATCAGCTACTTTTTGTTCGGTTAACTATCTATTTTTTTTGAAGCCTGCAAGTATTTTGTACTTGAATAGTTAACTATCTATCTTTTGTACTTGTACAAATATGACTCTCATATTTTTGGACTCATATTATTTATCAGATTCCTATTTTATCATAATCTTATTTTATGACATACAATATGTTAATTTTGTACTTGTGTTTGCTTTTTAATTTTGTAGTTAAAATTTATTATTTGCTTTGTAACAACCCGTGTAAGTAAGGCATAGGGTTCAATACTAGTTAGGTAATAAAGTTGCGACATGTCTCTCACGAAAGAAATTAATGTGCAGACTGATTAACTAAATCTACCAGCCTCCAGCAGCTTGGGACTACGTTCTTTCCTGCGGCTCCGTCTGAATGTTTTGTCCTACTGCTTCAAGATATCATCGACGCCTTGGTTGCTATTTATTCTTTGTATGCAAACAAAAAAAAAGTGGTGGTTTGATAATATCCTTCAGATTTAGGAACTATTTCGTCAACTCGATTTTCCGGAAAAATTGGAAATAAGAAAATTGAAGTTTCGAACAACAACTGGACAGAAACCACTGAAAAGCATCCACGTAGGACTGTGAAGATAGATGAGGCGCGCCAAAAACCTCTCTTTCTCCGTCTATCTTTCTCGACTTCAAAGTCATGGCCTTTACGCTATCGTCCTCATTTATCACCTCTCACAAACTCTCTTTCAATCTTTCCTTCTCTACCTTAATCCAAAGGAACCATTTTCTCTCTACCCATTTGGCGTTTCGAGCCAATGCAGCTCGTGGTCAAGTTGCAATTAGATCAGCCCTCCACAAGTCAATTCGAAGCCTTGAAAAGGTTGTTTCTTTCGAAAAAGTTTCAATTTTTAGTTCTTTTTGCATGTAAGTTATTGAATTATTTCCATCTGTGGCAGGCGCAAGAATGTTTTTCGGTTCAGTTTAGTTTTTGGATTTCTGACTTCTCTCACCGAAATCAATATTTGGTTTACTGTGTTTATTCTGGCTAAATGGTGCTTAAAATCGTTGGTGAATTTGCTGCTGTGAAAAACATGGTATTAAAAGAGATAATGGGGGATGGATTTGCAGTGGGGGTTTAGCAACTGCCATGTTATAAGAGGTTGCTTAACCTTTCGCCATCTCAGACTTAAGGATTTAGTCGATTCTGTATGTATGCAAAAATATATTGAGGATGCATACTTTGAATGCTTCGCGTGTTTTTGTAGTCGTATTTAAGCTTCTTTTGACACAGAGGTACATGAATTTCAGGATATACTTTGTTTATTGAGATTTATGGTTTTTTTTTTGGTAATATGCGGACAAGTTCTGCTATGTACTTAATAATGTCTCGCCTAACTTGAGTTTCTTGTGATGCAGGATGTGGCCTCCTGTTGTGTTTTTCGTAAAAGTTTGTTTATCTCAACTCCCGCATATGGACTGAAGAAACTCGATAATTTAGTTGCTGTATTACTGCTTTTTGTGCAGCTTGCTTCGCCTTTACCTTTGATTCCTTCAGCCGAAGCAGTTCTTTATTCTCCAGACACCAAGGTTCCAAGAACTGGGGAACTTGCTCTGAGAAGGGCTATACCTGCAAATCCAAACATGAAGAACATACAGGTTGATATTCATATGTTATCTTGTTGTTATATTCTCTAACTTGGAAGGAAATCAATTTGCAGATCATCTTGTTTCTTGCTTCTAGACTTCAATGGAGGATATCTCATATTTGCTGAGAATTCCACAGAGAAAGCCTTATGGAACCATGGAGGGAAATGTGAAGAAAGCTCTGAAAGTATGCACCTTTATCTTTCCGTATTTATTATCAAAAGAAGTTTATGGTACCAGAGTGGGTTGCTCAAATGTTTACTCTTTTGCTTTTCAGTTTTTATCACAGTGATGCATATGATTGGAACTTGTTTAAAATTTATGCTAAAGTTTTGATTGCTTATAGAGATGCTCCTTTTCTATGTCATTTCTAATACATAGTTTGAGTATAACTCGGTCAAAGGGAAAAAGTGACTCATACCATGGCTCTCGTTGTCTGGGGAGAACCTTTACCTCTAGGCCATTTCCTTTTATCAGGAGATGTGCCTTTTCAACTTGTGGTTACTGAATGGTTTTCCTTCAGGATTTAAATTATCAACTTATCAGCATTTTGACCATAGTGCTTAACCATTTTTTCTCTTGCAAATGATTTGCATTTTTTGTCATGATTGCAGATAGCAATAGATGAAAAGGATTCTATCTTGGCCAGTATACCTGCAGAATTGAGGGAGAAGGGGTCTACTTTGTATACTTCACTAATTGAGGGGCAGGTATGAGAAGTTAGGCAGTTACTAAGTAGTTCTCTCCATATGTTGAAGCCACTTTAACCTTAGTTATATGTTCTTCCATTTCCCATAATGTGGCACATTAAAATAGGAAACCAACACTGATTGCCGATGAAAAATGTTTATAAAAAAGTGTTCCAACCTACAATTCACTCACATGGTCATACCATGATCACTTGATAAAGTGTTATAGCTCACTTAAAGTCTGGCAATATACTTCCACCCGTCTCTGACACTGTCTTGTTGATTTTTCTTTTCCGGATTCTGTCATACTATTAGAAGATGAAAAAATGTATTTCGTGGAGTTGTTCCATGGCCAAATCTATGTAGTGCTGTTCACAAGAAAATAAATAATACACTACTGGACGTGAATCACGTAATCAACAATTTATCTTTATTACTTTATTTCCTAGGCATATGCTGTCAATAACAAAATGGTCAGTCATGATGACTTATGGGATATGTTGTAAGGACAATAACTAGCTTAGAATTTTCTAGGGTGGTTTGCAATTGCTGCTTCAGAGTATTAAGGATCAGGACCCAGATAAAGTCTCTGTTGCCCTTGCAACTTCACTAGACACAATAGCAGAGATCGAACTGCTGCAGGTAAACTTGATGTGCAGGAGGTATTTGGTTCTCATGAAATTAGCATAAGAATAAAAACCGCAACTTATGCACACAACTTGAGCATGATCACAATCTGAGCTTGACCATTTTCTGCGACAGGCTCCTGGGTTGTCCTTTTTGTTACCTGAGCAATATTTGAAATATCCTAGGTAAGTCCTCTGCATAACTGTTCAAATGCATGCCATTTTTGTTGTAACTACAGTACTATATGCATATTATACTCATGGAAATGCCTTCGTCGAGCCATGTCTAGTACTCTTAACTTACCTTTAACTTTTCTCCCTTTCTAAATATGATCTTTGGGTTTTGTGCGACTCACTTGGAGTTTCTTGTTGAACTTTTGACATATGTCAATTTAATAAGGGATTTTTATGCATTAAAGGTTCCAAAAGGATCCATTACTGGTGGAGTATGCTATAAACAAATGGAATAATGTTTCGCAGGTCAACGGCAGGCACGGTAAAGAATTAAACAATGAGGAGGATAATAGTATACGGAAAAAACATTTATTGCACTGTGGAACAAATTATTACAAGTATCAACCCTTGATTATTTTCGAAATCCAATACCAAAACTTGTAAGCAGCCTTTCACTAAACTGAAACTGTCTGTCTTTTATCACCTTATAGCGAGCCCACCATCTATATGCCTAACCTCTACTCACTGGGGCCACTACTTTCATAATCTCTTCTTACCAAGATCAATTTCCTTTCATTCCATCATCCTAATTGTCTGATAAATATCTCGAATGTGCTTCTAACTTTAGAAAGGATTTGGGTACAACTACAAACTAGTAAATGTATGCCTAAAAACTTAAAAAATCTGGCCCAAATAAGTAATCTTCTTTTCTGAAGTTGGGTTACAAAATATATTTTATTGCTTTATCACGTAAACGTTTCTCTCTGATTCACAACTAGGCTATGTGATTGGTTTGTTTAGATATGATCTTTCTACATGGATGTTTATGTAGGCTAACAGGAAGAGGAACTGTTGAATTTACCATTGCCAAAGTAGATGGTTCAACATTTTCCCCAGAAGTTGGTGGTGAACCTAGACAGACTGCAAAAATTCAGGTTTAATGAATTCATAAATGTCATAGAAACCTAGTATAAACTTTCTTTGGGTGATTAAAATTTTCTGATGATTTTTGCAAAACAAGTCTGCTACCTACAACATTCTTTCGAATATCGGCTCTTCCATTCCCTGACATAAATGATGTGCTATTTGTATAGTTAATTCTGTGATGATAATGCATGATGCATACCCATTACTTGTCAAAGTCTATTTTTGCACCTTCGGTTATCTGTGTTGCAATGGCTCTGAAGTTGAAACTCTATTGACCCATTGATGCAGGTTATTGTTGATGGATATTCAGCACCATTGACTGCAGGGAATTTTGCAAAACTGGTAAGGTAGTTGACCTTCCCTTCAAGCTCAGTGAATTTTCAATGTTCTGTCACTTGCAGTTAAGTTATGGTTTTCCAGTACCTATAATGCAATTTGTCTGCCTTTCAGGAACATAAAAGGCCAATCGAGACTTACCTGTTATTCTTACTTTTATGTTTATTACTTCTACATTCTTTTACTTCTCAAAAGTCTCTTTAACAGTCATATAATTAAAAATATATGTTTCAAATGAAAACATTGGGGCTGCCCCACCTGATGAAAATAAGGAACTTAACCAGAGATGTTACAGGTAGTTGATGGAGCTTATAATGGAGCAAAGCTCGCTTGCACTAACCAAGCTGTTCTCACAGACAATGGACTCGATAAGAACAGTGGTTACAGTGTTCCCTTAGAGATAATGCCATCGGGGCAATTTGAGCCACTATATCGAACAACTCTAGATGTTCAAGTACTCAAGTTCACAATGTAACAAGTCCTAGCAAGTTCCAGTAACTGCTCTTCAATGTCTAATTTTCTTTTTCTTTTTTTTTCTCTTTAATAACCATGTTGAAGGATGGAGAATTGCCGGTTCTTCCCCTATCAGTCTATGGAGCAGTTGCAATGGCACACAGTGAGGCCTCTGAGGAGTATTCAGCACCATACCAATTTTTCTTCTATCTTTATGATAAAAGAAGTGTAAGTCCGTTACATCATCTGTTCTTAACCAAACATGCGGAGGGGTGTTTCCTTCTCCAGTGTGATAAGTTTGATGCATGTATTGTAGGCTGGCTTAGGAGGTTTATCTTTTGACGAAGGACAATTTTCTGTTTTCGGGTAAGCTTTTGGAGTGTTACTTTCTTGTAAGTTTTGTTTTAGAGCATTTGCTGCCTTGCAGGACTGTGTTTGCTTAGTCATTTAATCTACTATATATTTCTCGAGCGCAGATACACAACCATTGGAAGGGACATCCTTTCACAGATAAAAACTGGGGATGTGATTCAGTCTGCAAAGCTAGTGGATGGTCAAGACCGCCTTATATTACCAAATGAGAGTTGACATTGTTTCGTCCTCACCTCCTTCACATTTGTTGCATATTTACATGGACCAACTGATTTTCTTGCTGCAGGTTGCTTTCAAGGCCTCCAAGAACTAAAGTTGTGATTTATTGTTCTAGCTGTACTAAAATAAACTCACATTATCTCATAGTTAATGAGACATTTTTTAATATTGTTTTCTCAATTGAATTATCATTCAAACTTAAATGTACTTGTTAAATTCCACTGATCTCAAGCTCAGGCAACAAGAGTCTTGTAACCTACAAGGCACGGAGTGTTGCTAGTTATACCAGCAATTAAATCCAAGCATTCACATACCAAAACGATACTGTCAAAAGAGAGTTTAATGACGGCTAACAAAGCTTTCTTAGATGTCAAAGCTTCAGCCAAGATTGGAGTTGGAGGATACAATGAGTAGACAGGGAGAGTGTCCAAAACGGTTTTGCCTCTCAAGTTCTGGGTGAAGTCGCATCTCGCCTTGCGAACCGAGGGATTCCATATCCATCAATTACTAATTCTCAACAATCCCTTCCTGAACATTGGTGATTCGGGAAGAGTCGCTTGGGGTGGTACGGATGATAGGATCATTAATTCATTATTATATGAGTCTCATTCTTTGAGTAGACTGAGAAAACACACTATAACCTACTGAGTTTGGGCTGCAGCCTGAAGAACCATGCACTCGCAGTTACGATTGTACTATAATAAACAGATAACGATGAATACATTGTTGTGTTCTTAAGGAAGAGAATTAAATAAGGAAAAAACCCATCAAATTGAAGTCTTGGTGTTGGTCATAATACAACAGGAGACGAAAACCGGTCAGCCCTCGAGTATCAGCATTCTTTAAGTTGATGTCCTCTAGTTCCCGACTTAAAAGACAGATTGGCTCTCCCAAATTTATACTCCTCTTCGTCAATTGATGTTTGAGATCATCCCTTGAACTCTTTATAGGAAAATCTTAATTTTTGATTGAAGTTTAAAGTCTTCAAGTTACAGTGAGTACTATTTTCAACAACAACAAAAAGTTACAGTGAGTACCTATGTAATAGTAGTTAATAATTAGGGATACGTCTTGTGTAATAATAGCATTATGTACCGGTATGGGTAGGAACACCTTGTTCCTGTCAGGGTGTTTTAAACCTGTGTCACTTTAATTTTGTCCACATATTTGTATGGTTCCTACATAAATATGTGGATGAGGTTTAATGAAATATGGTAAGAATTGATTATCTGAAACAGAGAATCTGATCTCACTCTTATGTAATAGTTTAAACAAACTGAAATCATTACTTTTTCTGTGAGAAGTAGATAAATATTTTAGAAATTCTGAAAAAGAAAAGACCATCCAATAAAATGTTGCTGGGTTTTCTCTTAAGGGGTGGCTTCTGAGGAGAGGGTTTTGGATTTTTAAGGTGGGAGTCTCTTTCCTTAGTTGGTGTAATTACTTGAACGTGATGAAGAGATATTCTCACGTCAGATTTAAACAATTCTCTTCTTCTTTTGTTTACATGGTCAAGTATCAAGACATGAGAAAAGTAAATTAATTGTAAGTTTGCATAATTGATCAATAGAAACGAGTTTTAAGAAGACTTCAAGAACAAAAAAAAATCATATAAATGCAATTTACCTCTCATCGCCTTCTATCTAAATATATTGCTACTGTAGTTATATCTCATATATGACACTCTCAGCATTGTCATCTTTTCAATTTTAGAGATTAAGTATTAATTTTTAGTATTGTCAAAAAAAAGTATTAATTTTTAGTGCACTTGGCCATCTTTCGAATCTTGAACTTTAATTATTATTAATTTTAATAGCTTTTTGGTCAAATTAAATATGAAAATTTTGATTATATTTTATATCAACGTTCTAAAACTCATTATGTACTTTTTATTAATAGTGCTTATAGCTCTTCAGCTTCTTTTGATTTAGAGCTCGTTTGGTAAACAACTGATAAGCTATTTTTTATTTGGTTGACTCAAATTAGAGGTTTGACTATATTAAAAAACCAAAAATTTATTTAGCTATGAGCTGGTTCGATTGGCTGATTCAATCCAACCAACAGATTTTTTAAAAGCTCAAGAATAAAAGCGTTTTGGACCAAACAACTGAATTAGCTGTTTAGCAATTGTGCCCTCATAATTAGTTGCTCTTTGGAGAAGATGATGGGCGTGGGAATCACACGCGCCCATCGTCTGCGAACGTTGTGACCTCCAAATATGACTAGTGCGTGTAATGCACACGCCAGTCAATGCTTTGTTGACTACGAGCGCATGCAGTGCACGCGTCCTCACAGTTGATCATTCCAACTGTCTGGCACATGCAGTGCCAGTAAGCCTTTTATGTTTTTTAAATGTTTTTAAAAACCTTCAATTTTCAATTAATTTTTTTAATAGAGATTAATCGCATCCGCACAATTGATCCTCCTGACTATATGGCACGTGCATTGCATGCGACAGTCAGCCTTTTATGTGTTTTTTAAATGTTTTTAAAAACCTTAAATTTACAATTTATTTTTTAAATAGATATTAAATTAATTTATACTCCTAATAAAATAGAAAAGTGTTTTACTATTTTTGAAAAATTGTTTTCAAAACGGAATTTTTTTAGGAAAGGTTTTGGAATTTAATTTATTTTCAATAGTTGAATTATTAAATTTAATTTGTTATCAAATCAACAATTAGAATCAAGCAAAAGTTTTAAATAATTTCTTTCATAATTGGATTATGTTTGAAATTATAAATATAATGAGATTATATTTTTTATGAGACCGGACATTTTTGAAATTTAAAATCCCTCAATAAAATATTAAGTACACGTTATGAACGTGATAGTTGCCTTCCATTATTTGAGAATAAAACCAAAATTTTGTTTATTGTTTGACTTGTTGAGTAAACTCAAGGTTACTTTAACCTGAATATGTTTTAATCTTTAATTAATGGGTTCTAATTAACTAAAATTGTATGATTTGGATGAGTAAATTCATGATCATATAAATTTAGAGACAGGGTTAGGAATAATATATTTGATATATTTTGGTAAAAGTTGTCACCTAATGGTACTAAGAGTTACATGAGATGTGATTAAAAAGTTGTTTTCTACCTAATTTAATTTTAGATGGTTTGTTGAGCAAACTCAAGATCAATTAATTTTAAATAGGATCTTAACCCATTAAGAAATTATTTGATAATTTTTCGATATAATAGTGAGGGCTATTGTTTTGTAGAAAATAGTGAGAGTAATCAAATAATTTTAAAGTCCTTATTTTATTTGACTTTTGGATATAAACTAATTTATGCTTCTTTTATGTTTTTCCGGTTATTGAATTTGAAGATGAGTACAAACCTGACATTGAAGAGCATCTTGGATGCTAACAAGCTGTCTGGACTCAACTTTTTGGACTGGCCGCGAAACCTCAAAATAGTTCTTAGGCAAGAGAAGAAGTTGTATGTTTTTGATACTCCTGCTCCATCTGAACCTTGTTCAGTTGCTACTGATGAAGAATGAGAGAAATATCAGTGTTATATTGATGATGTTGAACAATCTACATGTGTGATGTTAGCTTGCATGTCTCCTGAACTTCAGAGGCAGCATGAGAACATGGATCCACCTACTATGATACTGTATCTTAAAGAGTTATTTGGTGCATAGAAGCATGAGAACATGGATGCACCTACTATGATACTGCATCTTAAAGAGTTATTTGGTGCACAGAGTAGGGTGGAGAGATATTAAATCTCCAAGGCACTATTTCAAGGCAAGATGACAGAAGGATCTTCAGTCAATGCTTATGTGTTGAAGATGATTGGGTATATTGAAAAATTGGCCCAATTAGGTTTTGTTATGGACCACGAGTTAAGCGTTGATCTAGAGTTGCAATCACTGAGTTCAAGCTTTTCACAGTTCGTCATGAACTTCAACATGAATCAGAAGGACATGACACTGCCTGAACTGTTGAACATGCTTAAGACTACGGAAGGGTGCCTTAAGAATGAACCCAGTTCTGTACTTGTTGTTAGTTCTTCTAAAGGCAAGAAAAAGGGCTTTAAGAAGAATAATAACACGAAACAGAAGGCTTCTACTAATGTAGTAAAAGCCAAAGGAGGTGTCAACAAGAAGAGCAATAACAAGGGCACATATTTTCATTGCGGAGTCAACAGACATTGGAAGAGGAACTGCCCATCTTATCTTGCTAGCCTGAAAGATAAAAGGCTTAAGGAAGCTAGTTCTTTAGGTATGTTTATGATTGAGATCAATCTTTCTACTTCTGTTCCACATATTTAAGTATTGGATACTAGTTGTGGTTCTCACTTGTTTAATAGCATGTAGATGTTAACAAGGAATAAATCATTGAAGAAAGGTGAAGTGGACCTGCGAGTTAGTAATGGAGCAAGAGTTGCTGCATTAGCTAAAGGGACATATAGTTTAGCTTTACCTTCTGGCCTTATATTAGAACTTGATAATTGTTATTATGTTCCTGTTATTACAAGAAACATCATTTCTATTTCTCATTTGGATTTGAATGGA
>JAOSBP010000206.1:38019264-38030287 GCA_027563825.1 Erythroxylum mucronatum
TTAGATACAAGCTTTGTTTGTAAGTTTTATCAAGCTTTGATAAATGAAAAAATGAAGAGTCTTTCTTCGCAAAAATAGTTTCTTTTCTCTGAAACCCTTAAACCCTATTGTTCTTGTTTATCCCAGAGAGTGAAAGATTGCAGTGATAAGTATGCTCTACACTTGCCTCCTATGAGGATCTTGTGTATCAGAGCATCAATGACAGTCTGGTAAAGATTCTGTTAGCTTCTAAACATTCCGCTGCCTTGAGTCAGAAGCATTAACGGGGAATGAAGAGTAAGAGTGTGTGAGTGAAGTAGGTTTGTCCTAAGAGGCGAGAGCAGTAAGTCCCGTGGAAGCCTAGGGAGGGCGTTGAGGGTGTAAGTCTCCGATAACTGGACACCTAAGTTGTGTATCACACTTCCAATCCGACTTTGGTTAGTCGATGTCTTCAACCAGTGAGTGGTTTAGATGAAGCATAACCTAGTGAGGGTTATCTTGTGTTAGCCTAGTGAGGGTTAGCCAGTCAGGTCATATTCCCTGTGTCACCGCTCGATAGGTTCGAGTGCGTACGCGTGATCCAGAAGTCTATCTCTACGTACAACTCGGACATTAATTCCCCAACTGTACAAAGATAATAGACCCACTGTAGAAATTTTGCTTATAAATTTTGTATTTTCTACAACATTAATAAACATTTAAAGTTAATGTAATAATAGATAACATTTTAGGTTGATTTTTAGTTTAAATATTTGGTTTTCATCTTCTTTCACTCGTACGCTCTATTTTATTGTGTTATTTAAAATAAAATTTAAATAACTCGTCCTTTTAAAAAATATTATTATTATAAATAAAAAATGTCAAACAAAGTTTAACCGATATACTATATTTTATTGTGTTATGTAATTTAAGTATAGGCAAACAGCAAAAATAATAGGATAAAATTTAATTGATCTGAAAAGTTCCTTCTAAGTGAAATTGTGAGGTATCATGTTCTTTACAACTTGCTCACTTCAAGTTCGATCAAAAGACAAGTAGGTTATGATGATGTTTCTTACAACTTGCCCGGTTTCACCTTGGTTCCTACTAGAGGAGGAACTTCACCTATTGACTATTGTACTGCCTTCTTTTGTTTCTATACGATCACAAATTGAAACACCTTCAGAAATCGTATGAAAATTGAAACACAGAGGTCTCATCCTCCGGCCAGACAAATTTCCGGAAGAGGAAAAGAGGTATTGAAAATGATTATGTACAGGCAATCGTATATTAATAAATGAATATCAAGTACATCGAAATGGAAGAATTTGATTTGTTTTTCTTCACGCAGTCGACTGAATCCAAATCTTGGTCATCAAGAATTTGAAGTTTATATAAACTAAGCCAAGGACATGTTAGAGAGCCGACTTAGAGTTGGCCGGAAATTCAACCACCGGAGAGTTAACCTACGATTTGGAGGTGTCAGTGCTCTCCTTATTAGTTCTTTATTCGCAGGTTGACTCCTCAGCTTCTGGGTTGGTACTATGTAACCGTGTCTGCTACACTTAACTGAGCCAGGACGGCTGGCGCAGGTACAAATTAGTCGTGGCCTAGAAGATGATACTGTTGGCTGACCACTGCGACGAACACGGTGGCCTCCACCCATGTTTCCGGTCACCGTCAATTGCCAAACAGGAATTTGTGACCTTTCCCGAGCCTGAAGTGGAGAAGCTCTCTGCATACTCTTTGATCCCACAAGAAAAATATACTTGAATGATTGACTTGTTTAAGCATGGTGCCATCCTGGGTTATACTTATATACGGTATTTGCAAGTTGCAACCCCGTGTTAGACCAGATACTTCTTCAAAGAAACGAGACTCAAGACTTTCTCACGTTGAATTATATTAGGCTATTGCTTGGAAGACCTTGACCAACTGAACGTTTGACCTATCTACACCCAACTAAAAGCCGCGTGGGCCATGCACATCAAGCCGTAGTTTTGGACTGGCAATTATGTACGAACACAATTGGTCAGACCACTGCGTTTGCTTGGTATTGTTGAGTGGCTCCTTCGATTGGTTGTTGCCAGTGTGGTTACTCCATCGCATGTAACTATTAACATTAATATCTGTACCAATAAGCTATGCTTATACTTTGATATAGAATGATTTCGTTGAGTTACTTTACATTGATCACGTAATTCTAAGTACAATTGTTCAAAAGAATTTTTCTGAAAATTAGCGTCCATGAATATAAATAAATAATAATGAATTGAAAGAGAATTGTTATATTTAAGGATAATAATATAGACAATTTTATTAATTTCGTTTTACTAACAGATAAGATGTGCTTTTTTATTAAAAGTTAATGGACATATGTATACATGTCTCGTATTCCCTATATGCTTTTAATATTATAGATTCGGCTGAAAAAATATTTTGTGCTATGATATTTGTAAATAATTGGCTTCAAAATCAAATGAACATTTTCTAATGAATAATTGTTTAAGTACTCACTTTACAAGATGCATATAATAGTATTGATATATAAAATCATTATGTATCGGATTTCCAAATATGATATCTCATATTGATGAATCATGTTAGAAGACATACGGTCTAAAGATCCTGTATGGGTTTCAACGAGTGTTAGTTTCATGGCTGGACATTACCAAAGAATCCAATTTTTGAAGCCCAACCGATTTAGTGACTTATTGCATCCAACAACCAAATCATAAATCACCGAGAACATATATTTAGCAATGTGGGTCCTAGCTTAATCTTTGATTCGTACTAAGCAACCCTATGCATAGCAAATGACCTATAAATAAAAATTACAGGAAAGCTGTGTGCTGGATTATCACAAATGAGTCAGTCAGGACTGAGGAACCGGCCACCGGGCCATGCTGTTTTTATGTCAATAACAACTCGTAACCCATTTGTCAACTTTACTGATTGAAGCCAATTCAGATGTTAATTAGTCTCTATTTCCTGCTATAAAGAATTTCAAGTATTGTTAAGAATATCAGTTGGTTCATCAACAAAATGTCACATTCTTTTGGGAGGTTCATTGATGAAAGGATAGAACTGCATTAATGTCTGTCCATTTAGCATTCACAAGGATTAGCTTTTATTCCACCTAAAACCTTGATAATGTCTGCTCATTCAAGAATACCCCACCTATATATAGGCGGTCCTCATCCCTCTCTATTGTTACCTATCATTCACAAGCATACGCAAGTTCTGGAACTTCTATGTTTCTCAAGCCATGGAGATTATCGCTGGAGATAAATATATCATTAAGATACTGACGTTTATGTAAATGAACATCTACGGTTGTAATGACGCATGTCGAGTCCTCTTGTGTTATTGTAAGAGAATCAGCACTTGCAAAGATTTATATGCCCCATCAAAGCTTAGCGTCATCTATACACAAGTGGACTCGGGATACATAGATACATATCCTTATTATAAAATATATATAACACGCACTTGATGACACAATTCAATTTGTATACCAAAACTTAAGTAACAGTAATATAGAATATGTCGTAAAGTTGGTTTGTACGCTTTCCTTAGAAAGGTAATGCAATTAAAGAGATGGTTTTAATTTTGTGTGGTTTTAAGATGATGATTCCATTTTATGACAGCGAGATGGTCCCGTATACTGAGCAAAGAGCAAAAGTCATTTGTGAGGTAGCCTCTTATTGTCAATTCGTGTGACCTCTCTAGAGGGTCATGGAATATACTTAGCTATGTCTTATCATCGAAATCAGTGAAAATGACACCCACCCCTTCAAATATCTTTTGTATTCTTATCGGAGGATATTCTGTAAAAATAATATTGAATACAAAATTTGATCTCAAAGATTAGTGCTTGTTTTTTAGAGAAGAGAAATAGTGAAAGGTAAATGTGCTTTCAGTTTATGTGGGTGCATGAGCTCTCATGTGCGCTTCTTCGACTGTCCATACATGAAAGCTGACGAAATCCCTATAATAGGACTATTCATGAGTATCTTTCAAGAAAGAGATGTATCCAACCAAAACTTGAAAAAGACTGTAATTTCTAATTTCTCTCTCTCATCCACCTCTCTATTTTTGTTTCTCTATTTTCTAATCCTCCTAAAAGCCTTAATCCCTAAGTCACATCCTTTTGTAATATTCTAACAAAAGGGCCCAAGAAAGCACAATTGTCAGTAACCTTCATTTTCTCTCATAAACTTTTATTTGTTTTGGGATCATCCATATACGACAAACCTTTTTTTAATTTTGTCCGATTGCCTGGGATATCAATTTGTTCAGTTTATTTTTACCAAATATAAAATCCTAGTTATAACAACGATGGTTGTAATTAATTACAGGTGTAAGGAGATATTTACATGAGTTAGTTGCATCTATAAACATGTAGGAGCTTAAATTTGTTGAGTTTGGCTCCTTTGTTGTCTCATATTGATTGGGGACAACAATTGAGGCAAGACTCTTGCCTATATAAGGAGGATGTTACCTCCTTGTTAAATGCACCAAACAAAGTCAAAATTTGTATGATAAATTTGACTCTAGTTAAATTCCTCCTTTGAGGTGAGAGTTGGAGCATTTGTCTTTGAGGTGAGAGGTGAGAGTTGGAGCTTCTGTAAATCACTGCACATTAAAACCTTGTTAAATGAGTGGATTAATGATTGCAGATAGAATTATCCACAAGCAAATTAAGAGAAACAAAAATTGTTTGATGATTAGAGATGACGACTATAACAAGATCAAGCCGCAAATAGTAATGGAGAATCATGCATATTATTGAATTTGTTTCTGTTCCTTTCCCTTATTTATTATTATAATGTTCCTAAAGACTAATGCTACATCTTCAACTGATAATGTCGAGGCTGCTTAGGATTATTTATCTAATTTCTATTTCTCGTTTCATAAACTTGTGAGTAATCATCATAGTTTCACTTCTTTGTTACAGCTTATTTTGTTATAGAAGATTGGTAAATTTAAGAGATTGTGAAGGAGATCATACATGACAAGAATTGAATATAGAAGTCTATAACCTTTTACTTCTAGGAAGCGATTACATAATTAAGAAATTCATTAAACTGAAATAGAATATAAGTCACAATGTATGCCATCTCCGAAGTGGAAGAATGGCGTTATTTAACTGGATGCATGCGATCCATATACAATATGCTTGTGTCGATGGTCCAGTAAGATGAACACATATATACAGCACCCAAATCATAAATGCTATTTTTCTTAAAATAACTAAGCAAGGCTTATATATTCCTAGGTGGAAAAGCTTCTATACTAGGTTAAAGGTATATCTTAAAGTAAAATATATCCATATTCTTCAACTTTTTTTAAAAATTTTCTACATCAATTTCACTCTTTCGATCTCTCTCTCTCTATCTTCCACTTTCCTTTTTATTTTGTTTCCTGGTGTGACATCTCTGCTTTGAAGAACGAATTATATAGGTTGTTGGACTATGAAATAACTTCTCCGAGGAAAAATGTTCGATGTATCCACGGTCTCACTTGAAATTGGTAGAAGAATCTTCGCTGTCAGAGGAACTACTCCGAGGCCAACCAGTGATCTGTCTAATCTGTTCCTAAGAAACAAAATCTCAACACCCCATTAATCTTAACTAACTCACCACTATATCAGTATTACACCATTAGTCTTGGCTGCTTACAATCTTATAATCTACCTAGAAAATTCACGACTTAGGCCTGGATATGTTATATGCAGGTATGCACCATATGCCTATGTATATATAGTATATATATACCGACCACCTGGAGAAGAATTACGAGTACCAATTCATTCCTGGAAGTTGATAAGGTGGCCTAAGTAATCCATCTCCCAAAGGTCCGAACATTGGCTGTTGGTGCAATACAGGCGTTTGAGGCAATTGGCTAAGCAGAGAGACTATGGAACCATTCCCACCATTCCTCACAGCACCTCCATCGTCGTTTTCCCCTTGAAATCTCTTGCCTGAAGAAGCGCCGGCGGCGTCGGTGTCGTCGGGCCAATAAAGCGATGGGAGTGTCCTTTTGAGAGGAAGCATTGAGAGCTCTGGTTTGGAAAGTGAAGAGGCCAATTGTGGCGCAGAGTTAGTGTTGTTGGTTCCATCTGAGCTCATTATTCCTTCAAAAAAGTTCTGCTCGCCTTCAAGCAATGCTCCGAAGGTTGGGCCCTTCGCAAGCTGTAGTCTAGTGCTCTGGTGGCTACAAACCGATAAGGATGGTGGAATTGAGCCAAGAATATCGTCCATTGAATCATCTTTATCATGATCCATTGGTCTGTGCGGGTTGTTTTTTTTGTATATTCGACAAAGCACCCAATCGTCAAGCTAGGAAAAAAAAGAACAAATTGTGAGAACCACAGCCAGTAGATATTAAGCAACGACTCCTCAAGTACCATGAAAAGACAAAAGAAACCCAATATCAAAAGCCATACAAAAGTGAATGATCACTACCCTTAAGGAGTTTTTCTTATTCCCCAGGTCACATCCTGGTGGCTTGTTACTGACTTTGTTATCAGCCAACCGATACTCGTGCATAATCCAATTGGTTTTAACCCCTCTGGGTGGCTTTCCACCGTAGAAAACAAGTGCCTTTTTAACACCAACCTTCTGAGTACCACCTGATGTTAACACCGGCTTATCAGTTCCGGTAGCCTTCCAATACCCCGAAGTCGCTGCCCTGTTCGGCCTCGCTCCGTTAGGGTACTTTCGGTCACGAGGACTGAAAAAGTACCACTCTTGCTCGCCAAACGTAGCCTTAGCTGAAAATCAAACCAAAACCCATCGCTTCTCAGACCAAGAACTCATCTCTAATATCCGCAATTTATCGTAAAAACAACAACGACGATTAAACCAGAAACCATACAGGCCTTACACATACGTACCTGGTAATTCCCATGGATCAAACTTGTAGAGATCAACTTCAGCGATAATTGCTACCGGGAGAGGGGCAGAGGTTGCCTTTTTCTTGAGGTAGTGAACCACAAGCTCTTCATCGGTTGGGTGGAAACGGAACCCAGGTGGGAGGTTTGGTTGTTGCTGTGAACCGGCGGACGAGTCGGTGCTTTCCATTGGTGCAACCAAGGTTCTGGGTTTTGTTAGTTAGCAGTGAATCTGATGAGAAAATGCGACCTCAGGCTGTGAGAAGAACATGTCATATAAGTAGATTCTGTTCTGTCAGAGTTTGCCTTTTTTTTTCTCGGTAAAAGAGTTTTGGCTTTAATATTGTTTGCAAGTGGCATGACCATTCCTTTTAAATGCGCATTGAGGATGGGATTGACTGCGATTCAGTGACCTTACGAAGTTAGGAACGACCAATCACATTTGAGCACATGATGAGGTTAAAGGGTGAAAGCATAATTTCGTTATTTCGATTTCCTAGGTGAGATGAAAGGGATGATGGACCCATTGATGAGTCGACATGTGTGAGAGCTGACACGTTGACACGGAATGGGCTGTGGGGACCACAACGAGCATAAGTATCAAAAAGATGGAAAGGGATGATTACGCTTCAGATGTCATGCTTGTGTTATGCAAAACCACCAATCCCAAGTCCCCACCTCTTGTAATAGTCTGTTGATGCGACTAGTTGAATGGGCATTGTGATTTTCATTCCCTTTGTGCTCCAAAATGATCATAAATCGCAGAAAATAGTCTCTCTGCATATTTCTTTTTCCGCTGTAGATATTTTCTCAAAGGAAAAGGGTACAGATGAATGTAGTCAGCATGTTGACAGCAACCACGCTGACGCCTAACCTTAATTGGCGGCTTCTATGTTCAATAATTGATAATAATCTCAACGCAAAGAAACTGAAAGTAATAATTATACTCTCTCTGATTTATAACAGGTATCGTTTTAGAAAAATACATGTTTATTAAGAAAGCTAATGAAATTATAGATATACCCTTATTAATACTCCCATGAAGTTACCTTGAAATTGTTAGCATGTGAGAGAAATTGCATATTAAATTGTCTTGAAATTGTGATCTGTGTAATTAAGATGAGAGAGAAATTAAAGGTTAATTTTGGAAGTAAAATTATAAACATGCATACAAAGTCAAGAATGACACTTATTTTGAATAATTAAAATGTATCTAAAACGACACTTATTATGAATCGGAGGGAGTAATTATCTTTTCTCTTTTCAGAATTTCTCTCTGGTAATACATAAAGTTAGTGTGTTATAAATACAGTTTTGTTAAGATCTTGCGGTAAATTTTATTTAATAACATTTTAAATGATGAAATAATTAATCATTATTTTGTAAGAAAATTAATATTAAAGCTTTATTTGACAATCAGAAATTATACTAATTGTTACTTGATTGTATCAGTAGTTATATGACAACGAAAATTATATCAGCTGAATTGATCAACAGATTGTTTAATTTTAATTATTTATGTATAAAATAACTTATAAGAGTATAATTTAAAAAAAAATATTAGTATTATATCATTAAGCGAAACTCATAAGTCTGGTACGTGGCCGAGTAAAATAAGTTGTTTTTATCTCCGGCATTGCATAGACGGCTTTTTATCAATCAAAACACCAAAGCCACTTCTTTGCCCTCAATAGTGGGGAAAGGAGGGAAGAAGGAATACATAAAAAGTGAATAAAATCTCAGTAGAGTGTGTTATCATGATGTCCACGAAATCAAACAGCTAAAACTACTCGTTGGAATCGAAAGAAAACTGCAAAGAAGAGTAGCTGAGACAACAGCCGAAGAAGGACGAAGGGAAGAAACGAAAAGCAAACTTTTGAGCTGGAGGATCAACAGAGTCGCTACAAGGCTACAACAGAGAAAGGTAGATAAACAGAGAGGTGGCTCCTGGCTTAATCCTAGGTGAAGAAAACCATCAAAAGGGGTTTATGGGGTTTATCTGTTTCTTCAATTTCAGTGACTCCTCCATTTTCTCTCAATTTCAGAAAGCAACGAGTTTGACACTCGTTTCAAGTATATGCATATTACCGTATAATTAACTTTTTCATATTAAATTTTCAACTTTACAATAAGACAATCCTCTATATAAGTTTTTAGCTGATTGAGTTTATTCAGCCAACTTATTCAGTTAATTATTAAATATATCTATTAGTTGTTTAATTATATCAAACAGATAAAACATTTCAATAAAATAAAAAATAAATGATAAGTTGTTTTTAAATAAGGCCTAATTAATAAAAAAATGTAAATTTTATTTAATACATTACTTAAAAATTTTCAAAAACATTATTCAATAATTTTATCTTTATTATTATGAGAAACATCAAATTAATTCCTTTTATTTTTAATTGTCTCGACAGAGTTCTATAATTAATTATTATCATTATAAGAATAAGAAGGAAGAAGCATTGATTTGACTTCAACGGAAATATTCAATATTTTAATACAAGAAAATAGAAAAAGGTTGTTGTTTTTATGGTGGGGTAGGAGTAGAGTCGGGTGCTGGCCAGATGACCGACCAATTGGGACCCATCAATTTGATCTCATTTGGGATAGAAGCAGTCAATATCTTATCGTCAGGAGAAAAACCACCCCCATCACCTGATCACCATCTCCATCCTCACACACTAACCGCCACTCTCCTTTTCTTGAATTATATATTTTTTCTCTTAGATGATTAATAAAGTAATTTATCAAATTTCCTATAAAAAAAAAAGGGTTAAAGGCCTTCAGATGGTCCAAGTACTCTATACTTAACCTGTGCCAGAGAATCTCAGCCCTCCGTTTAAGTTGAGTCAACTTAAATGAAGGGTTGAGATCCTCTAACACAGGCTAAGTACAGAGTATCTGAATCAGAAGATCAGTTCCAAGTTAAAGGTGGGGTGCTTTGGCTTTAACTCTGCACTGGCATGTTAGTATAGCCAGCATACCAAACCCGTTTGACGCATGAACACATTTCACAACCACCATATGTTGAGAACTTGCGCATCCACTTAGGCCCCTTGGTAACGCGTAACTGCATATTAATCCCAATTAACACCATAATCAATGCAAAGAATCGAATTTGTCGGCCATTCGGACTTCTTAAGACTTGTTATATGTTCATGGGAACTTAATGTAGCAATATCTTTTTGCAGTCCTGTGTAGTTTCCCTCAATTCATTACCAAAAAAATCCATGAGCCACAAATATGGAGTGTCTGTTTTAGTCTAATGAAATATAGGAGTAGGAAACCACAGTCTGTTGTAGTTTTAACCAAACGTACAATTCTTATTTATGTATTAGATATAGTTTTGGGTTATACAGGAGAATCGATAAGGAACTGAAAATCAGGAGATCTTATATGAAAAACCGTAAAGAGTATTAGTTTCGCAAACTCTTCGATTTGACCACAGTTATTTGTAAAGTTTTGCCGCGGTTACTTGTAATTGTATATGTCGATTACTAGATATAAAGTAACTATATTAGCAACTGTTATTTTTTCTGTACCAAACGAAAACAAAAAAATAAATACGAAATTAAACAGATCAACTTCAAAATTTGGTAACACAGTTCGACACACCTTGTTTACGTTTACGGGGCCCTCACCCAGCTTAATATTTTCACCGAAGTACAATAGATTTGCATAAGGCTTTAAAGAACCGACACCACTCAACCCTTGACATTATCTCTCAACTTTACTTCCCGTGAAAGAATTTCATACCTAATAGTACGACTATCTCGTACTAACCTCAACAGAGAATTTTCTCAATCAATCTTTTAACGAAAGAACAATAAACGAATAACCCAAGTTATTATAATAATAAAGAATAAAAACTAAATAAACTTGAGATAGGAAGGAACAACTTCCCGATAAATTCAGTTCCCAAGTTCCAATTTACGTTGGAGATAGGGATGGCAATGGGTAGGATTCGATTCGGAGTTTACTCTACCCATATCCATATCCATTTTTTATGACTCAACCCATATTCATATTCATATCCATTGATTTTTACGATTTACTACCCATATCCAAATCCATTAGGTTGTTTGGGTTTTTGGATATCCATCGGGTTATATAGCACATAAAAATATAACTTCTAAATAGAAAATATAAAGAGCAGATTTT
>JAOSBP010000206.1:38036418-38047963 GCA_027563825.1 Erythroxylum mucronatum
TTTAAAATAATATTAAATATTTTTATTACTAATAATAATTATAAATTAAATAAAACTTACAAAAATATTTTTATTTTTATTTATATTAATATTTTATATAATATTTATAATAAAGTATTAATAAAATATTATATTTTTTCAAAAATTATTTAAAAATTATTATTTAAAAACTAATATTTATTTTATATATTTTTAGTTATTAAATCAAAATTTATTTGAAATTTTTATATTTTAAAGTCTCAGAGTTGAGAGAGAAGGAAGGGTTAAATTGTCTAGTGTATTTTTTATATTAAATTCCTGAGAAAAGTAATATAAATACCAAGGGGGTGTTGGGATTTAGATTCCAAAGAAAGTGCCACTACTTTCTCTAAATTAGGAAAGTTTTTACTTTCCTAACTACCCAAAAAAACAAACCAAACCTAATAATTTAAATTTTAGGAAAAAGATTACTTTCCCTGACAACAATCCGTGCCAACCAAACGGTTAAAGTATTATCTACATAAAGGAGACATCTTAAAATAAATTTTCTTAATCACTTTTACTAAGCTTAATTAGAAATTTTGCATAACTTAGCACTCTTAGAAGACTCCTAATTTTTGAGTAATTGTTTTTACACACATGTAAAATTGAGATGAGGCCAACATATAAACCTATACAATTTAGTTTATGTCAGTATGAAATTAAATAAGATTATTTTAAGATTGATAAGACAGATAATTGAAATTGTATAAGATGTAAACTCAAGTTTACCATTAGAGATAAGAGTTCTTAATTTGTTTTATAAATATTTCATAGATGAAAATGTCAAAGATTGAAAAAATAATTCAAAATAACAAGAAATAAAACTAGAATCAGATAAACAAGCAAAATCAAGTTTATTCATAGAGATAAGAGTTTGTAATGTGATTTAAGAAATGTGTTCATAATTGAAAATGCCAAAGATTAATATAGAAAAAGAAGGAGGATATTGTAATATGAGTGGAAGACGAGAAAAGTACCTATAATGAGCCTTAACTCATAACCGTGAAATGTTCTGCACGACCCTAAGAATTTTGTTGGTTGTAGAAACAGAAAGAGAAGTACTAACTCAAAAAAATGTTGGTTATAACTGAAGGGTCATTTTGGACTAAATAAGTATAATGTAAATGAGGAGTATGAACAGAACAAATTTAATATTGGCTACATATTGTTAACAAAAATATTATAAAAAAACATGCAAATTAGTGTGCGAGGCGAAATCTTGCCAACAATATCCTTAAACTGACTCTTAAAGAGTATTGGCAACTGCATAAGAGTGATAATTAAAAGTAAGTAAGCTTGCATAAGAGTGATACTTAAGAGAGAGCGAGCTTTGAGATCATTGAATTAAGTCACAAAAATAACTTCTTTATAAAATATACTTTTTAAGAGTGATAGGTAGGAGTAAGCATAGCTCTAAGGATGCACAGAAGCATAATTGACCATTGCAAAAATATATTCATAATATAAATAAATATACAAGTATATACCATATTTAGTCATCTCTTATTAAATTGTTTAAAATATATTCATAATTAAGAAAAATTCTGCAATATCTATACATATAATTCATATTTCTCAAATATACATAAATGCTTTGAAATGTATGTGATTTCTATTTTTTATTAATAGGGAATGAGATTTTAAAAGTTTCAAATATACATAATTTATTATCTAAATGTTATCTATTAAGTAATATATTGTATTTATATAAGGCATCAAAGCCTTCCTTAATTTATATGAAATTCAAAGTAAAAATTTTAATCCTAATCAATAATAGATTTTATTGAATATATTTGTAATTAATTGATTAATTATGGATGCTAAATTTATTATACTGTTGATTTTGATTCCTAAGTAATATTTGGAACAATATATAGTTTTCTTATCTATATTGATTCCATTCCAAGTCCTTTAGTACTAAATATAATTTTCATTGCTTATGCGCTACTATTTTCAAAATGTAGCTATAAAGAAAACCAAAAAAATTAGTTCACTTCACAAGTTCACAAAAGAGCCTTATTTATATTCTTCAAGCAAATGGAAGATCTCTTTATATTTATAAGATTGTTAATTAAATTGTAACAATTATTATTGAAAATATAATTTCATAATCATGCATGTCAGCCTTTAATATGTAAGCAATCAGTAATTCTTAGACTCTTTAAAATGTTCACAGAAGTAGTAAAGTTTGATAAGTACGAAAAGAGTGCAATTAACAACAATTCAGGTTATAAACAAGACATGTATTATCTGATAAGATTTTATTATCTCATCTTCCAATTTGTCAAGTAAGTTATTTTTTGTGTTTCCCACGAGATATTCTAAGAGGGTATCAATTATGAGAAGACACCTTTAAGTTATCACATCCAAATTAAGTAAGTTTTAACTTAACGAAATTATTCTCCATCTTCCGGTCGGGTAAAGACAAAAAGAAAAGAAATATTGTCGTTTAATGCCTTTAAATATTTAAGTGAAATACGTGTTTATTAATAGAGGAAAATTGAGGGTAGAGGCATTTGGAACATGGGGGTGGTTATTTTTGTTGCTCAGCATGTGACTTGCGCAAGTGCCAGATGAATTGGGTTGAGAGATGATATATTACCAAATTATGGTATCAGTCAATTTCTAGGTCTCGTGCTGAACCAAACTTCTACTTTATCTATTTCAAATAGGTATGTGTATGTGATGTTCACATTGTGACCGATCTTCTTTTCTGCGATAAATATGACATGTCAAACCCTTAATAAAGAAAAAAAGCTCCTCAAATGGCCACAAAACCAGTTCTACTCCTCCAATCTACTGTTACAAGTGAAAACAATTATAGGGTATGTCTGAAGGACTCGGTAATAAGAGTTTAAATTTTTTGTCCAATATTACGGTGTCTTATTGTGTCCAATAAATCTCAGCCATTTATTTATGTAGATCCCGCATGAGTTTCGCGTGGGTCTCATAAAATAAATGGCTGAGATTCTATAAGACAGACTAGGACAAAATAATATTAGATAATCTAGATTCCGGTAATAATCGATACAATTTTAGAGCAGGGTTTTAAAGTACAGAGTAATTTGGTGAATATAATTATAAGTACGAATTGTACAACTCTGAAGCTGCTTATTTATTTCTCATTAATATCCACTAAACTGAACTTCACTTGTTATACCCATGACTCGATTCAACTTCTATGGACTCAACTGTCTTGCTGATCACTTGAGTATGGATTCAAAAAACCATTTTCTTCAGGATTGAATAATCTAAGTATATCCTGTATTTATTCCCTGCTTTCTTTTTTTGGATAGCTTCCTTTTCTATTGGAACTCTTAACAAAGTCTAAAGACAGGCCACGGGGATTGCGCCATAAAAGAGGCCTTAATCTCCTCTATAATTCAACAGATTTAAGCAAGTGAAATTCGCGTGACTGATGAGCCTTAAACATGTCATTGAAGCCTAGCTAATCTGTTAGCAGGCACTGTTATCCATACATGAAACGTTGTCCTCAGTTTGGCAACTTTCTGCAACGAATTTACCAAAAAAAAAAACTTTCTGCAACTAAAGCTCCATGCGTTAGCTATCCAAACCAAACCACTTACCTCAAACCCTGACCTTACAAGATGCATGCATATATGCATATTAACCCTTAATCTCTTCAATGCCATTTTTGTTTTCAACAATCATAATTATCTCACAAATCCCATCTGGAATTGCGTTTCTTAGATGGAAACCTAAAAACCACGGGAATGGCTCTCCAGTATGGATCAAGATCTGCATCCAACTTTATTACCGGCCTAAATGACTTGTGATATCTAACTTTAGACAACTCTTTAAGCAGAATTTGAGTGGTGATTTGTGACATGATTATGAGAGGTCATCCACGAGGTGATTGATTAGTTACTTGCATGACTTGGTGACATTGGGTTTTGCCTTTATTCATTTCTTATATAACACATGTAAGCTAGATACATGTACGGTAGATAGGCCCTGTAATTGCAATAAAAGCTTCGATGGTCAAACTTATGTTGGCGATGCCAGTACAAGTATTGCCATAATTATCAAATGAGATCTATTAAAATCTTCATCATCTGCTTTGAAGCCGGAGGATCAACAGATTGGGTTTCACCGCACGTTGTTCTTAAAGCCTAAAGCCGCAATCCCCATCTTACACGCTACGACACATGTCATACAGATACTGCCTGCATGAATCCAAACATCTGGGACAGCTAGACCTATGCCTGGATCACGCTTCAATATCCAAATTAAATATAATATAAATTTTTTAATAAAGCAATAAAAATAAAAAATAAGTGACAACTATTCGACCACTAATTAAATTAAAAATTTATCACAATTTTTCTATTTAATTTTAAGTAAATAAAAATAGAGTAAAAAAACTTCAATTTTACACAATATCTTATTTTATATCATCAATACTATTTATTCAATAAATTTGATTGATTAATATAGATTAATTTCTTGTTAAATATTTGAAAAATAATAACTAATGAAATAATGCTTTACAAATGCAATAGCTACTGCAAAAATTGAAAAAAAAATATTTCCTTTCACTTGGTCATTATTAAAAAAGTTAGGCACTTATTCTATTATAATTTTAGTAACTTCTTAACTAATTGTATGAGAAGATTATAATATCATTCACTCATTATAAAATTAATTACAATCTTTTTTGATCTACTAAATTCTCATTAGAGTGTCTTTTATTTTTAATAGATATGGACTAAATCAAAATCATTTTCAGTAAGTATATAACAAGTGTTCTCATTTTCAATTTATTCAAATGTTATGATATGAATAGACCACACAATGGGATTTCAATTCAAACGAAATTTTTACTTAATATATTCAAGTTCATGTTTAACTAAAGCAAGGTAATCAATCAACGTGCAATTTATCATTTACATCCCATTATGGAAGGCTCCAGCCTCATAACCTCATTCATAAAGAGGAAGATTAGGGGAGTTTAAGGTCATAGACTAAAGGAATAAAAGATTTTTGAAAAAATGTGCATATCAATATATATATATATATATATATACACACACATTTGCGCGCGCGCGTGTGTAGACATATCAAACAAATCCTTTATAAAAGTCAAACTGCTTATCTTGATTCACGAGAGTTCATGCCTCTAAAGCTTCCCAGATTGGGTATCTACCAAGATGAAAGAGAAAAATTGGAAAAGGAAAATGATGCTTTGATTAAGGATTAGAATTAACATAAAAGGAAAGTAGTTCATGCCTAAAACTCAAAAATTGGTACAAGTGAATGGAATATATCTATACTTGTGACTTGTAGGCAACCAGACATTTCATCATTTGTTTTTACTTTCTTATTGTATTTGCTTTTTCCTTCATATCTAAGAACGTAAACTTCAGGGAGAGGACAGAAATTTTGATTCAGCGAAAGGAAATGGCTTGGTTCAGCAACGTGAACGAGCATATTAATTATTAATTACTCTTGTAAGTTGTAAAGCTCTTGGCAATTTCAACAATTCCACTATTCCTGCACGGCCCTGGTTTAATTACTATACACACTTAGTGCGTTCCTCCGTCTAGTTTCGACTTTGAGGAAAGTAAATATCAGCCTTCAGGTTGATCCCTTAAATTACTATATTTTTAGAGCCTAAACCTAAAAACTCAGGATTAACAGATATACATCATCCACCTTTTTTAATTATTTCATGATACTAAAAGTGGAAGACTGATGAAGCACACAACAAGAAGTCATATAAGCCGTCAGTCTTTTGAATGCAGTTTAAGAGAAGATTACATGCACAATTTCTATCCATTGTAAGTAAATAGTACCTTGCAGCTAGGGTAGGTGTATGTACAACATTCATGGTTTAAACTTTAAAAGAACACAAAAGTCCTATTCAGATGATTGAATCTCCAAGTTAACAGAACATTATCAATATCTAGAGCGAAAAGCTAGAATCAGGGATCGAACTGTTCAAATTAATCGAACTTCTCTTTCACTTGGGAAAGGTACACATGAACGAGAACAAATTATGGTGATTGGTGACTCAAAATACTAGAGCTTAGCAAAGCCAAACAGAGAGGGGTTAGTGGTCAAGTTTGGCTTTTCCTTAATTCAGAATACGTGAGATGATATGCATCATAAGGTTGCTTTCACATATTAGACAAGACAAGTTGATTTTAATTATTTCTGGTTTTTCCGATCGAATCAGTTGCCATTCTTGTATTACTGGACAAAAGATTAGCTAATTTGTCCTCAGTTCAATCCACTCATAAAACAGGAAAATTGAACTGGCGTCACCAATAGTACTACGTTCAAATCCATTGAACGGCCAGTTGAAGCGTATGCCGTTCAATGTATGTGAAGTAATGATAATAATATATATCTTGGTTATACTCAGAACTCAATTGTCTCTTTCCCTTATCTCTTCCCACCACCAAGAATGTGATTTTTTTTGGTGTTTGATAGTGATTTGAAACATACTTATATGGCCATCATCCAAATCAGGGTTTCATTTAATTAGATTCCTCGAAACGGAATTCTAGATATATGTGGTTTTACCCTTTAGAGTTTAGCCTGAAACCATCGCACCTGCGCGTTCAGATCAAAGATCACAGCTTGCTAGCTAGCTAACTTCTATTTTATGGCCCAAACCACTGCAACTAACTTCCATTGTGGAGATGCAATTCATATGATATTGTTGCATATATGTCCTTTTAAACATCATTGTTTCATTTTCTTTTTCAAAAGAAACCAAAAACAAATTTCAACTAAGTACTCAAATCAAAATTGAAATTATTTGGCCTGGCTACGATAGTTATTAGTATAGAGTATGTGTCTATTTACTATGTTCAAATTTCTGAAATGAAAAGATAAATATGTTTACATTTTAAAAAGTTTAAGAATTTTCTGATAAGTTTATCATATATTTAATATAACATAATTTTGCGTAGGAATTCGATTATTGTTGATCTTATGGTCAGGTCAGTTTTTTCTTAATGAAATTAAAGAACCACCATATTGGTGATACATTTGGGTCTAACTCTATCTCAAAAGACACCTTGTAAGGAGAAGTTTGTCATACATTTATAAACTATTTTAATATTATTTACTTGATTAATGTCATATTCTTGACACGCCTTCTTAATCCAGAGCAAGATTGGATATTTGATGGGCATATTACGTAAAGGGTCATTGAAACAAGTTTAGGCTTTGATACTATGATAAATTTGATCTAACTCTACTCCAAAAAGTATTTTGTAAGAGAGGTATGTCGTATATTTATAAACTATTTTAACATTCTTTAATTGCTCAATGTGAGATTCTTGACAATAAAGGAAAAGTAGTTTCTTTATGTCCAATATGTTACGAAAGTTATTTGATTAAACAATATATCATAAATGGAAAATTGTTTGAAGTATTTTACTCAAGTTAATAAGAAATTTAATTAAAGAACGATGAGTCTATTTTGTAAGAATTAAGTCCGAGTTTAAGAGTGGAGCTGATCAAGGTTCGGCATGTTTGTTCGGCTAGGGTATGAATTAGCTCTCCAGACCCAACAGAAGGTACTTTCCTCGACCACAGGCCCATAAATCTGATCTATCCATTGCGGCCTGGGACCTGATACCAAAAAGTTTTTGTGTCTCAGAAATTAATCACAACGCGCCAGGAAAAGTAAAGATAAGGAGCCATATGCATGTACAGTAAAATTTTCATAAATAAATATTTGATAAATTAATAATCTTGATTAAATAATAAATTTATTTGGTCTTGACTTGGGCCAATGAAAGAAAATAATAACCTCGCTAAATGCATAAGATAATAGTTTTTAAAAAAAATCTTGAGACCCACTGAAAATATAAAATAATAATTCATTAAATAAGTATGAAAATTACATGTATCTATTTATAAACTCTATACAGTACTGTGTACTTGAAACAATTCACAGCACTTCATATTCTAACGCTTCATATTTTAATATACCTACATACAATCTATTTTGAATCACGTTAACCTAAAATTAATAAACTTACTTTTGACAAGATTAATAAACTTAGATACAATGTATCATCGTTAATTAATTGTTTATTTATTTTCTTTTCTTAATTACGGAAAAAATTAATTGTTTAATTTGATAAATATAATGTACAAAATAAAAATTATTCTATAAATTAATAAAGATTAATTTATCAATAAATTAATAAAATATTTATTTATTAATAAATTAATAACTCTGTATAAGATAATAATTTTTAAGTCCCAAAAATATATATTTATAAAGATTTTACTGTAAATTGGTAGGATTTTTTATACATTAAAATTGTACTCTTTTGAACTATAGTCATCTACTCTCTAATTGGTTAACCCGTATATCTAATGTCATTATTCATTAACACACCTTCCAATGTATTATGCTTTCTGAAAGCCTATAAAAGATTTCACCCTAATATTAGAAAAACCACCTAGTTCTGTCTTGAGCACCCCATTCAACTCACTTTAAGTCATGGTCCACTAACAAGTAGATTTTCTGGAGTAGTCCAAAAGTGAATTAAGATTAGATTTAAATCCCGGTATAAATAAATCATCATTGAGACCAAAAAAGGTAGATTATAGAAATATATATCATATTATAAATTAAATCAAGTAAATATGTACAAAAATAATAACTGGAGTTTGTCTTCTTTAAATATAGAAAAGGCGTTTCATCACAAAATATGTTTAAAATAATAAAATCAAAACATACAAATAGAGAAGTCATGGTAGAAATAAATGAAAATTAATTCCTGATTTACAATGATAGCTTAATCTATTTAGATGTCAAAAACAACTTTCTACTAGTTAGAAGATAGGCTACGTCCTACTAAACCTTCCTAAATCTTGTGTATTAGCAAGATTTTTACTGAACTGTTATTGTTGTAGCTTGATCTATTGAGATGACGTTTGGATATTGATTCATTAGTAAAAATAGTATAAAATCAATCACCCAAGGGTTAGAGAATCCTTCTAACAGCTAACCCTAACTTCTAAAAAGAAAAAAAGTACTTCTAATATGTATTTTCTTTAAAAGATAGCTAAACTCCCTAAAAGATTAAGGAGGCGCTTGGTTCACAGGAGGGAATGAGAATAGGAATAGGAATGAATATAGTAAGAAATGGGAATAGAGTATAGCCAACAATGAATCTCATTCCTCTAGTAATCCACATGTATAGAGTATTGCTGAAAATGGGGGAATGAAAGTGTTACCCCTGTTGATACCAATCAGGAGTTTTCATTCCATACCCATAGATTTTTCCCCATTATCCTCAAACAAGCACCCCCTAAGGTTTCTACTCTTATATACGCTTTGCATAACCTCAACCATGGTTTAACCCACGAACGTGGCCCAAACAATAGGCTTCACTACTTCTAGGTGAAGGATATGGCCTCTAACATAACTATGTTTTTGAATTATATATCTTTCTGTTTTCTTAAAATTGATTCACAACATTTTGGAATAATCTTATCTTTTAACTATACATCGTTTTGTTTCTTCTTCATCTTGCACATGGTCTCCTACATGACCTTGGCTTAGGTAATGTCATTTACTATATTTGATCTATCTAGGGTACAAGATAAACATAAATATGGGACAGATCACGTTTCTCTAAGACTTGCAAATTTCTTCTTGAATTCGCTTTGAATTGCGTTCAACATTTGAATAATACCATCCAAAGGTTCAATTTGCACAATTACCTAAAATGAAGTAATAAACTAAGTGGAACAAGTAAACTTAACATTAAAATCGAGCCAAATAATTAAAATATATGCATATTTTATGCACATCAAATATTCCCACACTTAAACTTTTACTTATCTTCATAACAGTTAATTCAATCACTCTTAATTAAAAAAGGTAACAATTCTAGGATAAAAATAAATAAATAAATAAGACCAATCAAGACTATTAATCATTCATTCAATTGAATTGTTCATTAACTAGTCAAGCATTTATATACTTGTAGTAAATCATAAATCAATTCAATTTAACCCCAACAATTCTTTAAAAATAAACATAATTTACAAAACTAAACCAAATGTATAAAGTAGACATACATAAGCAAGATGTTTAGACTTTCAGCACTATATTTTGAATTTATAGAGGAGCACTTAGAGGCTTATTTGAAAAATAACATAACCTTTTTATGTGAAAGCAAAAACCTTGTCATCAATGCTTCTGAATACTTAGGTCATTATTTCAAATAGCTACTAGTACCGCTCTTTAACTTCAACCTTTTCACTTAGGTTAAAGCCAATACAATGAATTTATTTATGCTTACTTATTCACGTCTGTTTGTTCATATTTGTTTATTTATTCATTAAGATACTAAAATGCTTAGAAATAATTCACTTTTAACTCAAAGAAAAGCCTAGATTATACAAAAATATACATTAAGTATCAGTTTTCATGATTATTGGAGAAAACTAGAAATAAATTAGTTATTAATTCATATAACTATTGGCCTAAACTAATTGAATCTCAAATCAGCCTAACTTATTGTGTGTCATCTTCTTTTATTGGCAATTTTTAAGAATTATTCTATTTTAAGCTAATTGTAATAAAATTGATAAAGAAAATATGGCTATGTATAATTGATTCTCTCCCCATATTGGAGTTGTAGATTATCCTCAATATACAAAATATAAAGAATAAAAATAAAAATTAAGGAAAATAAATAGAAAGTGAGGAAATAAAAAAGGTAATAAAAACTTCTTTAGCATCTGTTTATCATCTATTATCTAATGTACTTTTTATTTTCATAAAAGCTATCTATACTTTACAAACAAACAACAAATGAAAACATAGGAATAATAAAACATAAAAGGAATTTAACATTAAAATAAACTAGAATAGAGTGAATATAAATGAAGTAGCATAACTAAAATAAGAATGTAGTTAAGAATGACAAAAAGAAGAACAAAATTCTTAAAATATATGAGGCTTAAAGGTAAGAAAAGGAAATAAGAGCTTAATCAATAGTAAGTTAGTCCTCATCATCATTGTTCTCCTCTGATGTCTTCAAAGATTACAGAGATGACTTAAAGCATCTCACATGCTTTAAGTAAGCGGTTAATTACTACTCTATTCTTCTTAATTACCTTTATAACTCGTTCAGAATATAGTTCTAATTATGCAACTCAATCTTTATATGGTGAATAATCCTATCAATACTTTCCCACATTAGTTGTTATGGGGAAGGCTTGATGTCTCTAAGCTCCCCCATCATCTCTTCCAATTAAGATGTATTGGCTGTTTATGGAACTTTAGTTATTGGCTTAGGTTTCACTCTCTGGGATGCATCTCTTTTGGCCATAAAGACATTATTTCCCTTTCTATCCAATAAAACATAAATGATACTAACCTTCGTAACTAATCCTATAAACCTTATCATTTAAGGTCGAAAACACCCACTACAAGAAAATTTGGTTTCAGCAACCAAATTCTCAGCAACTATAGTAAAATGGTTGCTAATTATATACATTTTGCAACCAAAAATTA
>JAOSBP010000206.1:38060285-38071014 GCA_027563825.1 Erythroxylum mucronatum
TCTCCCAGTTGTTCGGCCAACCCTTTTTAATCCCCTACAATACCAACCCATCTCAAACACCTCCAGGCCTCAAACAATAGCTCTCATTCCATAACTACTAGTAGAGATATCCCGGTATATATTTTTTTAGAAAATTTTCAAAAATGACGTCGTTTTGGTCGGCTTGTGGCCCAGTCGGGTTGGGCCTTTTTTGACATCCCTAACTACCCGAGCCCATACTCAATCTTTATAACCTCTTAGACGCCCCGATTATAAAGCTGTCACAGCTACAAGATACCCTCTTCCTCCTATTACCTATATAGAACAAGAACCATCGTACTTTACCAAGGCTTCTAAACTTTCTCAATGGTATGCTGCCATGTAAACAGAATATCAGGCCCTTCTGTAAAATGACATATAGGGCTTAGTATCACGCTCATCCAATGTCAATATAATCAGAGAAAAATAGGTTTATAAGATCAAACAACTTGCAGACGGTTCAATCAAGCGGTACAAAGCACGCTATGTTGTTTGGGGTTTTGATCAAGTGGTTGGTGTTGATTATTTTGAAACTTTCAGTCCAGTGGTTAAACCACCCACTATTCGTCTTGTACTTTCTATTGCACTTACATATGATTGGTCCTTGAAATAACTAAACGTTAATAATGCTTTCCTTAATGGTGAGTTTTCGGAGATTGTTTTTATTAAACAACCATAAGGTTTTGTGAACTGTCATTTTCCTGATCATGTTTGTCATCTAAAGAAGGCTTTATACGGTCTTAAACAAACACCAAAGGCATGGTTCACTAAGTTGAAGGATTTTCTTCTCCAATATGGTTTTTGAAGTTGTTACTGTGATTCATCTTTATTTGTTCATTCTCATAGTTCTTCGCTTATGTACCTTCTGGTGTATGTCGACGAAATAATGATCTCAAGTAATGACAATGACTTCATAAATGTATTTATTCATGACCTACATGCAGCCTTCTCATTAACAACCTGTTTGGTTCAAGAAATAGAATAGATAAGGAATAGAATAATTATTCTTATGAATAAAAAAGATGAGGAGTAGAATAGAATGAGTATTATTTTGTTTGGTTCAAGGAATAGAATAAATAAAGAATTTTTATGCAAATGTTTGGTTTGAAAATATAAACTTGGAATGACAAAGGAATAACTAACAAAAAGACGAAATTATTATTATTATTTTTATTATTTTTATTTTTATTAATTTTCTACTTATTATTATTAATTTTATCAATTAATCTTATTCTTATTTTTATTATTAATTTTCTTCATCTTCTATTTTATTATTAATATGTCGAAGGATAAAGTTGTCTTGGATAAGAATAGGTTTTCTTGGAATAGATAAAGATAGGTAGGGATCGATATTAGCTATTCCTCAAATTTACAGAATACATATTCTTGATGATTAGTTATTCTGTGTTTGTTTCTAACCAAACACAGGTTTAAGGAATGGAATAGGAATATGCTAGGAATAAAATAGTTGTTCCATTGAACCAAACAGGCCATAAAGGATCTGAGAGAGCTTCACTATTTTCTTGATGTTAAGGTTCAACATTTTTCTAGTGGTCTTTGCCTATCTTAATCTAAGTATCTCCCGGATTTGCTCCAGCAGACAAAGATGGATAATGCTAAGCCTGTCTCTTCTCCAGCAGAAAGTGGTTCTCAACTCACAATTTCAAGGGAAGCCATGACTGAACCTGGTCTATACCGGAGCGTCGTCAACGCTCTTTAATATGCAATGATAACCCGTCCTAACATTTAATATACGATAAATAGAGCATGCCAATTTTTGAGTAAGCCTACCATTAATTACTAGCAAGCTGTGAAGCTACCTAAAAGGAACATTACATTATAAGTTATTCTTTTATCCTACTAATAACCCACGTTTTATGGCTTTTTCTGACACAGATTAGGCTGAGGATCTTGATTCTTGTCGTTCTACAGAGGGTTATTATGTTTATTTTGGTAGCAACTTGATCAGTTGGTCATCCAAGAAGCAACGGGTTGTACCCCATTCAAGCACTGATACTGAATATCGAGCTCTAGCCTTAGCTACTGCAGAAATTGTTTGGGTACTACAACTATTACATGAACCTCATATGCTATTACGTCATTCGCCTAAGTTGTACTGTGATAATCTTAGTGCTGAATTTATGACTAAGAACCCAGTGTTCCACAAACAGTCTAAGCATATTCAAATTAATTATCATTTTGGGAAAAAGCAGAATGAGGTGACCTTATAGTTAATTATGTGACGTCCAGTGACCAATATGCTGATATTCTCACAAAGGCTCTCACTTCGAGGAGCTTTACTACTTTTCGCTCCAAACTTGATGTACTCGAGTTCTCTCGGCCCGTATACCTTTACTTCACAAATCTGTCAGTTTCTAATATTACCTCTTATTTATCTTCTTTTGGGTTGTTGTACAGATTGTAACATAACTTTGCTTTTTATGCACGATTCTTTCTCTGTTTTTAGGATTGTTGTATAGACTAGTAGATTTCTGTCTTGTATACAAGAGTCCTAGTTGCGTATACTAATGTAATTCTTTTATAAATAAAGGTTGTAGAGGAAAGTTTATCCATTTCAGTATACAAAATTCGACTCTTTTATTGAGGAATTGTGAATAGATAAGCTTGAACTAAGCCCATCGCTGACTTTCCAAAGGAAGACTATAATGATTAACGAGCATATAGCTTAAAAGTGCTCCCGAGTGTAAAGCTTCTATCAATTAAAAAAGAAAAGTGCTCGAAAGCTAAAGTATAACTTAAATTATTGAAATTTGACCGAATTGGGTTCATCTCTTTCTTAACTTCGTCAGTTTTCGCTTGCGTCTAATCTCCTCTGTTCTGTGAACTACACGTTACTATTGAGTATCCTATACAGAACTAAGAAAAACACACTTATCTAAACACACGAGAAAAAATCTGCTGGAAAGTGAAGTGGTCAAACATTATATAATGGCAACATTCTATTGGCTACTGATAAGTAACTTGTAAGGTAAGAATTACCGGAAAAAGGTATCGGTCCAATAAAGGTATTAATCCCATAGCATGTATGCTCGCAGGTTGACCACACGTGCAAGTAAAGAATTTCAAAAGAAATATCAAACTAAGGAAATGGTCAATGCATATCCACAAGACAGTACAATTTTGATTGGGAACACCGATTAGGCATCTTTTGTGGTGAGTCGTCACCTGCTCCAGTTAAAACCTTGTATGATCTCCCCCTGCCTTTTGCATTTCTTTGATGTTGTTTTATTATAGTAAATATGTTTACATATTATTCTGGATGAAATAACATTGCGAAGTTTGGTTAAATTACATAAAACTTGCTTTCAATTATATTTTAAAAAATAGCATAAACCACGTTGTTCATGCTAAAGAATGGTGGAATATATGTCTGATATGACAAACTACATATAAAGGGATAATAAACATGTTAGTGGTTAAAAGCAATATGCAAACGTGAACAGTTATATACATATTTAAAGGTGTTGCATTGGGCATTATATAAATATTATTATTGAATCTTCATAGATCACAAATATATAACAAATGAGACGAAGGCAGAATATCTTTAAATCGTCACATAAAAAAGAATAAAAATAGCACAAATAACACGTGAAAAAGATAAGACAGGGACGGGAACTCATGACGGTAGGACGTTGATTGACAGAAATGCAAAATGTATGAGAACATTCCCTTTGCATGTTAAATTGGCTAACCAAATTGATTAAATATGGGCCACCGGAGTTGTTTAAGAGTATCTCTTGCATAATATGTTCATAAAAGAAGCATTGAGGTACTTGCTTCCAAGGGCTATCGAGTTTATTAATCATACATGGAGACGTTTTGAGTTGGAGATTCTGCTCTGGGAGATTGAAGATATGGATCCTCGTCATGTCATCCCGCCTAAACCTTACCCTCCTCTCGTTTAGATTTTAATTAAATTAACGCATGTAATCGAACACATCAGGTATTTCGATTTCCATTTCCTAGTCTGTAACATCCCATTTCCAAGTTTTGCAAATAACAAGTTACCAAAAATGAACAATACTATATGCGAAATCAAATTGACATAAGTCGTTCTGATCTATTTAAAGATTAAATCGTACAAAAGGTTCATTGCTATCCACTTAACATCATTATTCTAGACCTAAAATAAAAAAGCAAGAAACTAAAAATTTGGCAATTTCCATGTGCCCAAGTGCCCGGCTTTTGTAATCTGATTCTGTACCCCAAAGTGTCAGATCCCCCGGAAGAATTATATACAGAAATACACTTCTGCAATTTTCCTTTTCTTCTCCTTCTAGGCTTCTACGGAAAAATTTCCTAATTTTACTTCTCACTGCCTAAACCCAAACCCCCCACCAGTTTGTGACGGGTATTGAAGTCCATACGGGTCAAATGAGTTGGAGACGTTGCGAGTAAACAAGCCCGAGTATGTCGAGTTGTTTATCCGGTGAGTCGACCTAAGCCCACTCTGCACCTCCTCCTCCGTTGGGTTTCCCATCTTATCAGTCGCTGTTTCGCGGTGGCAAAGCGCTGGCAAAGTCGGAGCATAGAAGTCATTGTGGTTACTATTGGGGTAACCGGAAATTCCTTGGGTTTGCCCACCGGGTACGAGTTCAGTAACCGGGTTGAAACCCGCAAGACTCGCCCAATCAAAACTGCCCGAACCCAGGTTGTTGATGTTTATTTTCTCGTCAGGTTGCATTGCTCTGTGGGAGTTGCTTCGAGGAATAGTAAAGAACCGGTCGTCAATCTCCGGCAACGAATCCAAAACGTCGTCCAAGTGGGAAGAGGACGAGGAAGTAGATCCATTGTGGCTGTGTTCTTTGCTTGAAACACTTGACATGGTCTTTTGAGCACTTGAGGAGTTCTTCTTGTAAATTCTACATAAGACCCAGTCATCCAACTGCCAGGACAACACAAGAAACAAAAATTGATCAGTAAATAGAACATATGGCAACAACAGGGTCATTAAAAGGTCTATAAGCTTTTTAAGACATGTCTGATGTTATTTGAATATGATGCTTGTAGTTTATACCTTGGAGCCGCTACTCTTGCGAGAAGAGTCTAGGAGGCGATACTCGTGCATGATCCAATTAGTTTTGGTTCCTTTTGGGGCCTTGCCGACATAAAAGACTAGAGCTTTCTTGATGCCGACTTTACGCCCGTCGGTAGTGATTATTTTATCGGTACCGGTAGCTTTCCAGTAGCCTGAGCCCGCAACTCTGTTGGGTCGTGAACCGTTTGGGTACTTTCGGTCTCTAGGACTGAAAAAGTACCATTCTTTCTCGCCAAATATTGCTTTACCTTTAACAATAAAGAAAACGCTTTAGAGATAGTTGACATGAATAACCAAAGCAAAGAATTTGTGGATCCCCAAAAGCTTACTTGGCAAGACCCAAGGATCGAACTTGTACAAATCAATTTCAGCAATAATTTGCAGAGAGAATTGGTGACCGGCAACTTTTCTACACAAGTATTGCACCAAAAGCTCCTCATCAGTCGGGTAGAACCGAAAACCCGGTGGCAAACTCAACTGGGCTAGTGAGTCTGATTCTTGCACTCCCATTTTCAGGTTACAGAGAGATGATGAATGTTCCCGGTTTTGGAAAAGTGAAAAAATAAAAGAAAGGACCGTAAAACTGGTTGATGTGTTAGAAAGAGAAATGGGGGCTAGAGAAATCTTGGATCTTCTCCCTCCAGAATTTTCTCTCGCTCTTTTTCCCAGCAGCTGATAATATAGGGCTGGCTTATATAGGAACACAGTTACAAACTTGCAAGGAATGGAGAGATAAGTACGGTCGTCCTTTTCTTCAGTGTTGTCCTAAGGGGCCCACTTCAATCTTATCCTGGGTCAAAATTTACGCCACGTGCTGGCATCCCTCGACCGACCTTATCCCGGAGACGGACAAATTAGAGCGAGAGAGGGAGGGAGGGAGGGGGGTATTCGGTGCATGAACCGTCTCGAAAGACAGTAACTATATATCTAAAAAGCGGACACGTATTTGTGGCGATTCTACGAAACCTTAAAAAGGGTCTTTGTTCTTTTCACTGGGACCAAATCAAAAAGAAAATAAAATAGTGTTTTTTCATGCGAAGACACGTGGGTGCTTGTGTGGTGAAGTTAGGCTGGAAGTTTGCCAAAAGATGAGAGGGTTTGGGACGAAGAAAAAAGGCCACCAGATACGTGTGGAAGCTTTGAGCTGCCGACACGTTAACGATTGAAAGGGTTTTACTTTTTTGCAGCTTTAGGGCTGTTTTTTAAGTGGAACAGAACTTTTAGGGTTTCTTTCACTCTAGTCAAGAACCCTCTTAGCTAAATATACACCTGTGGCTTGCAAGTCTTAATAAGTATGGGTTATTCCTATATTCAAAATTCAATCTTGCTCGTGTAATTAGAAAAAGATTTGGCAAATGATGGGTGGGTCTATGTTTGAGCAAGGTGGCACGATTGATTGTTCTCTTTCCGTCTGATTAGGATATGGTTTTCTTGGAATTATGTGGACGTGGAGTAATTGTAGTGGAGACAGAGAGGTTGGGCTTGGGCATGAAAAGTCGGAAAAAGAATGGAATTTTTTGAATTGTTCGGTTGGTCAAAAGGGCACGTAGCACACATTTTGATGACACGTCGTTTAGTTTCTTTTGATTGACAATGTATGAATTAATAATAAAACAACTAATTAAATACAGGTATCTTAGGGTACCAAACAGCTGATTAATTAACTCACGGGATTACTATAATCATTATTTTTAAAAAAACGAAAAATCCTAACTTTCAAACATATTAAAATAAATTTGCATGAGATGATATTCAATTGTCTCTTCGGAATATACCGACAAGAGCAACCGTTCCTGACTTCCTTCATGTAACCTAATACGGCCGAGTGACTTCTGCATGTGGCAAGAAAAGTAAATTCAAAGCTATGAACAAAAGTAAAGAAAGTATAATTTTCCAAAGCATAAGTAACATGGAAACTTACAAAATATGACACGTGCAGATAAAATATGTTGATGGGTTTAATGGCTAACAGGATTCCCGACTTCATCAAATTGAAACATAAGAATAGCAGGTGTCATCTCATGAAGGTGGGAAATGAGCAGTGGCCCTTTTCTTTCTTCCACTGGCGTCTACGCTTTCAGGACGAAGTTCCCACGCTACACACGTAACACGTGCAATTTTGAAACCTCCCACATCACCGGTGGAGTATTTGACTCTCCCCCTTTGTGGTTTTCTTGCAAGACTTTGACATTAGTGTCTGGAATTTGCTAAAGCATATTCCACCAGTTCAATCTCCAATTTCAGTATAAGAATTCAGACACTAAAGCCCAATAAGAAGAAATATAATTTTTATTGTTTAATATCTTCATACATGATATATTTTAAATTTAATTGAAAAGTTATTTCAATAAAAATTTATAGATACCTACAAGTGTGAATATAAGTATAATATGAAACTAAAAAATGAGAGAAAAATAAAGAAATATTTTCAAATATATAAAAATAAAATTCTAACACGACATGTTTCAAGAATTTTAACGAAGAAGGACAAATAAGAAGTAAAGCGAGGGATACAATAGGAATTTCACATAAAAAGCTATAATACGAATTTACTAATGCAAGCTGACCTCAACAATGCATTTCTACACAGGGACTTACATAAAATTGTTTATATAAATCAGCCATGAGGATTTGAAAGCAAAAACACAGCCAACTTATGTTTGTAAACTGGCTAAAGCTCTTTATGGCTTGAAACAAGCCCCTAGGGTTTGGTTTCATAAACTGAAACATACACTATCTCAGCGAGGGTTTCATAATTCAAGGTCAAATACTTCTCTATTCTATTTAAATAATAATGGAATCATTACAATACTACTAGTCTATGTGAATGATTTCTTAATTACTGGAAATTCAACTCAAGCTATTCATGCAGTTATCAATCAATTATTCTTGCAGTTATCAATCAATTACAGTTTCAATTTGCACTTAAAATACTTGGAAGCATAAATCATTTCTTGGTTTTGAAGCATATAAAAACATAAATGGATTATATCTTTCACAAAAGCATTACATCTAAGATTTACTTACCAGAACCAACATTTCTTCATGCAAGCTCTATTCCACTCCAATCACTGCAGCAACCAAATTATCTCTGCGTGATTGCACACCCTTTGAACACCCAACACTCTACCGAAATATCATAGGAGCACTTCAGTATCTGTATAATACAAGACCAGGCATCAGCTTCGCAGTAAATAAATAAAGTAAGTTTTTACAAAATCCTCTAAATACACATTAGATTGCATATAAAAGGGTTCTGTGTTACCTGAAAGGAACCTTAACAGGCTGTTTGGTACACTTAGAATTGAATTCGTGTATGAATTGAATTGAATTCCATTAATGAAATTAGAATTGAATTGAATTTATGCTGTTTGGAACAAATCTAGTAATATAAGAATTGAATTCAATTACATTGTTTGGAACAAATCTAATAATATTATAATTGAATTCAATTACACTATTTGTAACAAATCCAATAAGATTAGAATTCAATTCAATTATTTCATATGACACATTTACCCCTGACAAAAAATAATATTATCCAAAATAAAAGCCATTTTAGATAGATTTTAATTATTCAAAATAAGTGTCATTTTTGGCTTTTTATGCATTCTTGACTTTGTATTCATTTTATTACTATTATTATTATAATAAATCCATAAATAATTAATTACATAAATAACAACAATTTATAATAATAAGAATAAGAATAGAAATAATAATAATAATAATAATAATAATAATGACCAATATATAATAATAATAATAATAATAATAATAATAAATAAATATTTATTATTATTATTATTAATATTATATATTGGTCATTATTATTATTATTATTTCTATTATTATTATTATTATTAATTGTTGTTATTTATGTAATTAATTATTTATGGATTTATTATAATAATAATAATAATAATAAAATTATAATAATTTTATTATTGTTATTATTATTAAAGAGTACTTTTGGAAGTAAAATTCTAAACATGCATACAAAGTCAAGAATGACACTTATTTTGAATAATTAAAATCTATCTAAAATGACTTTTATTTTGGATAATATTATTTTTTAGTCAGGGATAAATGTGTTATATGAAATAATTGAATTCAATTATAATCATATTGGATTTGTTCCAAATAATGTAATTGAATTGAATTCTAATATTAATGGATTTGTTCCAAACAGTGTAATTGAATTCAATTATTATATTACTATATTTGTTCCAAACAGAGTAAATTGAATTCAATCCCAACTTCATTAATGTAATTGAATTCAATTCGTTAATGTATTCAATTCGAAGATTTTCAAACAACCTGTAAGATAACTTCAACCTGTAAATATAAATATATTTCACTATTTTATGTAGCTTCTTTTTCCAATTTGTTATCAAAATTGTTCTCTTCTCATTTCGACTCCTTTTACTTTAAATCTCCAATTTACATAGACCATCTTTTCCCCCCCTTAAAATTATATTTTCCTATCACTTGAAATTGAAAATTTTAATGGAAAATGACAAAATATTTTTAAATAAATTAGTAAAAGATATAAATATCTCTTATAATTTAAGAAATCTTAAAAAAAATTATGATCTTTAAAATTAAAAAAAGCTCCTTTTTGTTTTTAATTTTCTAAAAAACTACTCTTAAGCTTCGATTAAAAATAACAATACAATACAAGCATTATAAATATCATACGTGAATTAATCAAGTGTCACTAATATTTTAATTCAAATAAGTTCTTAATCTCAATCAAAATCACTTAAATTTGACTTAAATTATTAATTTAAGATAATTATAAAATTTAAGTCATATTTAATTTTTTCAATTTAAATTTAAGAACTAGCTTGAATCATGTAAATAACGTTTGATTATTTCACATTTGATATTTTATTGCATGTATTTTATCATTATTTCTTAAAAAATTAAAAATTAAAAATTGATTGTCCGAAGTTTAAGAGAAGGGAGTATTTTGAAAACTGTAAGCTCTTAACAAAATTTCACGTATCGTTTGAATTGAAGAATAACTTTTTTCCTTTTAAGTTTCAGCAGAAGGTCTTTTTACTGCTCTGGTCTATCAAGTCTACATCTTTCTTTCTCCCTTTGAGCATGATAGGCAGGCTATTATCTAAGTTCAAGTTTTCACAATCTGTGGCATAAGCTACTTGATCATGTCTAGTAATGACTTTTTTCCCTACAATTTTAATGCTTCAAACCCTATCGGCCTGTTTGGTTCAAGGAATAGAATAGGCAAGGAATAGAATAGTTATTCTTAGGAATAAAAAAGATGAGGAATAGAAAAGAATGAGTATTACTTTGTTTGGTTTGAGAAATGGAATAGATAAAAAAATTTTATTTCACTGTTTGGTTTGAAAATATATATAAACTTGGAATAAGAAAGGAATAAGTAACAAAAAGACCAAAATGTCCTTATTATTATTATTATTGTTATTATTATTATTAACCTTATTATTATTATTATTGTTATTTTTATTTTTATTATTATTGTTGTTGTTGTTGTTGTTAATTTTTTATATTATTATTATTATTATTAACTTTATTATTATTATTATTATTATTATTATTATTATTATTATTATTATTATTATTATTATTCACCAAAATCTAGAGGAAAAGATATCTTAT
>JAOSBP010000206.1:38098173-38117376 GCA_027563825.1 Erythroxylum mucronatum
AACCAAACCAATAACCACCTACTCCATTCTTGTGTTAGGTAAAACCAAAACCAATAACGTACACTAACTATTAAATGATGCATTTACAATTAGCGGCACACCATATTATTTCTATCTTTTATAACACATCTCTCAGATAACTCATCATTAAAATGTCTAATCTATGAATTGCCTTTACGTATGAATACAACAAAATTTTGTCAATTTAAAAAGCCAAAAGTAAAAGTTCTCTCGTAAATTCTAATCACCAATTAATGTCTTATTTTCTGGTCTTATATAAGTTTCGATAAGTCTCTATCAATAACAATTACTCAATAAAATTTATTAAAAATGTACAATTTGAAAAGTCTAATATTATACAACTTTACTCTTAATTAATAAAAAGTTATTTTTAAATGATTCACGTAATAATAATAACCAAGTTAGATAAAAAGAACTTGGGTTAAATCCAGTGACGGAACCAGGAATTTAAGATTAGGAGTTTAAATATTTAATTTTTTAAATTTTGAGGGGTTCAATGCACCACCAACCTCTAAATAACCTCGTCCTAATATATATATACATGTATATATATATATATATACATGTATATAAAATTATTTAATAATATTGAGGGTAGGCCCCCACCTACCTTGTCCCTGGTTAAATCCTTAATAGATAAGTAATTTTTTACTATTAATCCTATGTTTGTAAGTTGATTGCTTTGTCATTTTATCAAGTTCTGCATTTGTAGATTTGAGACCACACTATTCCAGTTTGAAACTGTGGATAATTTCTTTCACACGAAGTCTAGAAGTAGTATCAGGCGGCCAAGGTAGATGTTGTAGAACTTGTGTAGATAGACAGACAGTATCTATGTTACTGAGACTAACATCTGTCTAAGAGAGAGATTGTCTTGAATCAGAAAGTTTCAAGGGTGAAATCAAAATGAACCATAGGTCTAATTTAGGAGTTCAGATCCTCTGTCAAATTTTATGGTATCTTATTGTGTCTAGTGAATCTCAACCATTCATTTATGCAGGTCTCGCGTTTATTTATGTGGGACCTATACGAAACTCGCATAAATAAATGGCTGAAATTCACTGGACACAATAAGACACCATAAAAATTAGATCGAGGATCTGGTTTCCTAATTCAGGCATAAATTTTTGACTGTAAAATGAAAATTAAGTATGTTGTACGGAAAACTATGTACCACAAGGAGCTTAAAGGAGAAACATCGATACTTTAATTGACCAAGACGAGAGCAACTCGTATGTCTGGTACCAGACGATTAATATTCTTATTTATGATAAGAAAATAAAAAAGCTTTTGATGATTCTATAATTAGTCGCCAAAAGAGTTCAAGTCGCCCCATAGCAAAAACCAAAAACTGGCAACCGGGAATGGAAGGAAAAATGCAGGGCAATTAATGCAGAAGGATGAACCAAATAGGTACACGTGGATTTTTTGACGGACAAGCGCGTTGGAAGTCCAAGGATTTCCAGGTACTTCCCTCTCCGACTTTCCTGGATTTTTCTCTCCAAGATCGATAACGCCATCCATGATGACACAAATGCCAAAATTGCAAGCACATGTGAATATATAAATATAAACAAAGAAACAATATTCAGAGCCCCAGTTAGTGCCACAGTTTGCATATTATCATTGGTTAGGGAGAGAGTCGATTGAAATGGAGTGGCCACCTGGGTTTCGTTTCTATCCTACAGAAGAAGAACTAGTTTCTTTTTATCTGCGAAACAAACTCCAAGGCGGAAGAGATGATTTGAATTTGGTCATTGATAGGATTATTCCTGTCCTTAATATCTACGAGTTCAGTCCATGGGATCTTCCACGTAAAATTTCTTTAGTCAACTTCGTTGATTCTCGCTTGATAGCTTTCTTTTTTTGTTGGGAAATTACAAACACAGTGTCTACCATACAAGCATAGCGTTACAATTTTCTGGTTCTGCATGATATTCATTTGGAACTGATATAGGATGCTGTTCTCTACTTGATTTCTAGCTAGCGATTGTACATGCATGGTATATTATCTTTCAGTTGGATTTAATTTGATTTGTTTTGCCCAGAATTGTCAGGGGCAGTGTGCAATAGAGACCCTGAGCAGTGGTTCTTCTTCGTCCCAAGACAAGAGAGGGAAGCTAGAGGCGGAAGACCCAAGCGACTCACAGATACTGGATTCTGGAAAGCAACTGGTTCTCCTTCCCATGTTTACTCCAACATTAACCAAATTATCGGCATGAAAAGAACCATGGTCTTCTACATGGGAAGAGCTCCTATCGGTCGAAAAACTGAGTGGAAAATCAATGAGTACAAAGCCATACAATTACGAGAAGCTTCCTCCTCCATTGCCACCGCACATACAATGGTTTAAACTCAAATCTTATTAAGTGTTCCACTTGGGCAATTATCAAATTCCTCTGAAAACATTAGCCCCACCAATATTATGTTGTTCTTGATAAAACCCTTTAAGTTACTAAAAGTCTTAATTATGGTTCGATTTTTTTAGATTAGGCTTAAAAGCTCATTTGGATGTGCATTTTAAATGCTTTGTTAGTTTTAAATTAATTTGCTTATTTCTCGGTGCATGGATCTAACATTTAACTCCACTGTTAACCTTTTATTTGTCTCACTGGTATAGCTGATGCAAGAATACAGTTTATGCCGCGTGTACAAGAAATCGAAGAACCTGAGAGCATTTGATAGACGACCATTGGGACCGATAATGGTCGAGACAACAGTCCGTGGTGATGGGACAGCATCGTCTCATCGTCATCATAACCCTCCGGTTGTGGAGATAAAAAGTTCGCCTGAGAGTTCATCATCCGGAGATCAGAGAAATCCCTCAGAGTTAGCTGAAAGTAGCAACATGCCAGTATGTATGGACGAAGATCTTTCATGGGACTGGGAAAGATTAGATTGGTGTTGCTGAGCTCAGAATTCACAGTTCAACTAATTCTACGTACGACGATTAGTATTAATTAGGTTTTGTATGCTTTGTTTAACCCGTGCTGATGATGAGAATAACTTGAAGTTAGTTCAAGAATGTAAAATGTTATAGATTAGTCGTGAAAAATGCTAATGCATACAATTATATTCTATTATAATAAAACTGAGAATTATGGAGACTTATATTCCATTATAATAAAATTGGGAATGATGAGTTATGTTGAGATTGTGAATTATTACAGAGAGATGATATGAGTATAATTATATTTAATTTCACTGATAAATCTAACTGCAGTTATAATGAATATAATATCAATCTCGTATTTTATTACACTATTGAAAAGTTAAATTTACACGTAAATACAATCATAGATTATTTTATTACAATATCAATATCTGCTATCTACAATATCAAATCCTATTTTATGTATAAGGAATCACTCTCTGCAAATCCTACTAATGATATTTTTTTTTTGAGGAAAATATGGTGAATATCATTGATTGTCAAAGGAAAGAACATCCAAAATACTACTAGGTGGTTCTGTCCAAACCACCGAATCTGCAATGGAACGAGAGGCTCGAGCCAGTAAGTGAGCCACGCCGTTCGCAGATCGACGAACATAGTTCAGCGTCACATTCGTCTCAACCAAAAGAGACTTACAATCAGAAACTAGAAGACCAAAATAAGAAAAATCAATATAGTTAGAATCAAGAATAGCTTTAACGCAAAGCAGGGCATAAATAGGTCGATCTAAAGAATAAATTAACTTAATTTAATGTCTTTTTTTATTAACTTGAGTGTGATTCAAAGTTTGCTTTGAATCGGTTACTACTAAAACAAAGTTTATTTAATTTTTAAAATTTTAAATGTACAAATTAAAATAAAGTGGATTTGATTAATTATACTAAAATGATACAATTTATTAGTCTTTTAGACCCGTTTTCAGATAAGTTCCTAGACTTGAACCTGCTCTAAACTCAAAATAGATTTCCAAGAGGACTGATCGAGGAAAAAAAGAATTTAGGGTATGATATATAAAGACAGTGTATTGCACCATAACCTTGATGGAGTAGATCAAAGACAACAAATCTCAAGAAATAAACGTTCTAGCTAGGTGACTTCAGAAGCCACAGTTGTCAAAGGACGATATTCAGCTTCATTGGTAAAATGAGAGATATTTAGCTGTTTATCTGATGACCAAAGAGCCAAATCTGAGCCCAGAAATACAGCTAAGAGTTTTATTTTCTCGTGAAAAGACTTCAAACTGTTATTATAGAACAGTAAAAATGTCTGAGCTACCATTATAAAGAAAATATAACTTGTGTTAATAATTTGTAGGCTTTTTGGTGTAAGGATAAGGGGTTGATCCTAAAATCAACACCAAATGTAAGTTCTATGTTATCAACAGAATCATTATAGCTATACTTGTAAAGATTGCGGCAGAGAACGAATAAAGCAGAGAGATCATTGGATAGTAGATACTAACGAAGAAGATTGAAGGAAGGCGCAATAGTGAAGCAAGCATAACCATTATACGTTAGATGTTGCACTGACATTTTTCAATTTGATTGTTCAAGATAGCTTGAAATACAAAAACATTCTACTTCTAAAATTATAAAAAATGGTGAAATACGTGAGGTTTCACAAAATATTTTAATTTAGAAAAGGGCAATGATTAAGAAAAAATTAAAAGCAAATATCTGTACTACAAAAAGACATGAAAAATAAAGATGTTATGATTGCTAATAGTTATATTTAATGTTTTTACATTCCCCTAAATTAAAAATGATATATTTAATGTTTTCACATTCCCCCAAATCTAATGTTGGTTTCGTATATTTTGCTCTTAAAGGTACGACTATTGAGTCTGATTCCATTCCACTACTTTGTTTCGTATATTTTGCTCTTAAATGTACGACTATTGAGTCTGATTCCACTACTTTCGACTCAATAATGGTATTGTTTCATGGAAACACAACCTAGTTGATTAAATTCAGTCAACGACCAGGAATAGACTGCCTTGAAGAACGAGAAAAATTGTTACGTGAGACGATTGAAGGTAAATTTTGGTGATGTATAGAAAAAGTTCGTTTGACTTTGAATTAGAGGGAGAAAACTCATAAAGCAAATACATAGAAGAAGGGTGAATTCTCTGTGATTTAAAAAATTTTCACACGTTACTTTTAATTTGTATAAAAAACAGGGGCTTGTTAAAAATAAAACAATAGGTGCTTGTTAGACGATAGTAACCCGTTAAACGACATGAGCCTGCTAAAGTATAAGTCTTGTTGAAAATAATAAAAAGGGAGAAGACGCCTGTTAAAATGAAAGAAAATGTTAGCAAGTTAAAAACAGAAGGAGCCTATTATAAAAGTAAAGGAATCTGTTGTTGAAATGAACATACATATAATATAATGTAGAAATATAAAAGATAATGAGTGAGATATAAGAAGGACGCAATCGATTTATACTGATTCGGCTTATAATCTAAGTCTACGTTCAGTCTCCAAGTATCTAACTTGAGTGTTTCACTATAAAACCAAGTAGTAATTTGACGAGCTTCTTCAAGCTCACGAGTACATATTTTTCAAGTTTCTTCAACCTTCCACACTCGAAGTGTATAACAAGCTTCTAAAAGCTCGTTGAAGAATAAAATGTAAAATCAAAAGTAAGTTCTCAAATAACGATTTCTCTCTCAATAGAGTGATTTCACTTTCTAAGGCACAATAAGAATGATATGACTCTCAAGATTATAGATGCTACTCAAATGTTTTGAAAGTCTGAGTATGTTCGTTTTTTCACAAGTGTTATTGCTCTTCTTTAAATAATCAATTTCTTCAACTAGTCGTTGCTTCATCTTGCATCCTTAGTCAACTAGGTATATTTAAATTTGAATAACTTCAATATCATCTTTGCCAAAAAAATTTACAGTAATCTCAAGGCTAATATATGACTTTCATAATTTCTAAGATCCTTTCGAATAAACCATTTCTAATAAGGTAAGTTTATAAAGAAGATTCCTGCAAGAAAAAAAGCATATTTCTTATAATTTTGTTTCCTTTCGAGAATTAGACAGTTAATTATACAAGGAAATAAATCTAATTTAAAATTTGAAATATTATACAGTTATCATCAAAATTGTTAATCATAAACCTTAACAATCTCCCCCTTCATGATGATGACAACCAATAATAAATATATTTTTCAAAATTCAAAGAACTAATAGATGCTTTTGAAAGATACCTGTGACTTGATATATATGTTCAGACATTTGGAAGGAGCTTGTTTCTTAAAAAAGGAACGTATCGCTTATATATCGCAGATTTTCACAAGTTCAACAACATAATCAATCACATTTATAATCGAGGCAATATTGAGAAATATATCATATATGCAAAAATGCAAAAAATATATCTACATAAGCTCTCCCCCTTTGTCATTATAAAAATAATAAAGTATGGGGAGGAAGTGAAATAAAATATAATGAAATAGAGGAAAAGAGTAAATAATGTATCAAACAAAATCATTAGTATAAATAAGCCAAGCATAAAACAAATAGCAACAGAACTATTAAAGAGATTCAAGGATTCTTCTGAGCAAAATCTGTATGTCAAGAAGTTGATTCTGTATGCTATTTATTTGTTCTCGCATTTGTTCTTGATTGGCTTGAATATCCTTTAGCTATTGTTGAAGTTTTGCAATATTTTTATTCTGAGGAGAGACAGGAGTTTGATGGTTTAGAGCAAGATCTAAGTTTTCTGCTACTCTTTCAGATCTTTTGTCTACCCAGACATTGTTTTGTAATCTGTATCCAAATTGATAAGGAATGGAAGGGTGAATCTTAGTTGGTGCATACCAATTTAGATTTACAAAAGGAACTCGATAATGGTTGAAAATCTTGGTGAGCAACATTCCATAAGGTGGGCAACTGGTGGTATTCTTTTGATCCCTCTTATCCACCATAAACCTCAAGATCATAGCTGGAAGATTCATTCTATTCCCTTTTAGCAAATTATACACTATATAAGTGTCCAATAGGTTGAACCTTTCAACTAAGCTACTCTTGGGAAAAATTGAAGTAGTTGAAAGTGATGCAAGGCATCGTGGTATTAAGTCTAATTGTTTACTCCAGGGCCTCCTGTTTTGGGTGTTTTCAGCATGAAGTCAGATGGATTTGACAACTTCGACTAACTCCAGATCATCAACATCCCACTTATAACAGGGAAAATTAGTTCTCCCCATAGGAGTTACTTCTAGTATATCTCCTAAGATTTTCTCATAAATTAAAATTTCACATTGATGCACTCATGAGACAATGGCTAGTTTTCCATTAATTTCTTCTTTTTTCATATGTGCGTAGAATATCCTTACTAGCTCATCCCATACTGTCTCATTTAATTTCAGAAAATTTTCCCAACCAATGGCAACAAAGTAAGGAGAGATATGTATACCTATGTCATCAAACATCATGGGAGGCAAGAACCACCCAGCAACCACCTTTCTTTTCTTCTACTACATTTTATAGCAAACTTTAGCTTCCATTGATTATTTTTTTGTGGTATTGATGTCTTTCCTTTTTGTGCATTTGATTCAGTTCATCTTTCATGGCTAAAACCCAGTTTTTTTCAGTAAGGGTCTCTTTTACGGTCTTTGGTTTTATTTGTGAGATGAGAGCAACCAAGTTGTTCTTAAACAACGATCTTGTTCTCAGACTTTCAGAGGGATCTCCTAAAATATATTGATGTGTATCAAGACCTTTCCATTCTCTCGATGTTTTTCATTGCATAGGCTCCTACTGAGATGAAGGAACCTACTTTATTCTAGCTTCTGCCTTCTGAGACTAGCTTCTTGATTTTGTAATTTTGAAGGTATTATAGGTGTAGTTTGATTCTCATACGTATTTTTACGTACCAATGGAAGCTCTTCATCATCTGAGTCAGTTGCGGTTGTCGAAGGTAGTGCTTCATCAAATACCACAAGTATCAATTCTTCTATCTTCTTTGTTCTTTTATTATATACTCTGAATCCTTTAATAGTGGTACTGTAGCCTAAAAAGATAGTTTTGTTTGATCTCACATCGAACTTTCCAAGGTTGTCTTTTCTATTATATAGGACGAAATACTTGCAGCCAAATGCTTAAAAGTAAGTAACATTTGGTTTTCTTCCTTTCCATAGCTAATAGGGGGTCTTTTTCATAAAAGGTCTTATAAGGCATCTGTTAAGTACATAATATGTCATGGATACTGCTTCTGCCCAATATCCACAAGGTAGTTCACTTTCACATAGCATGGTCCTAGCCATATAAACCAAAGTTCTGTTTTTTCTCTCTACAACTCCATTTTGCTTAGGCTTCATTGGACAAAAGAAGTTGTGAGTTATACCTTATTGTCACAGAATTCTTCAAACTTTATGTTATCAAATTCTCCTTCATGATCGCTCTGAATTGAAGTGATACAATACCCTTTTTTATCTGAATTTTTCTGTAAAACTTCTCAAACACTTCAAAAGCATCATCCTTATCTGATAAGAAATAAACTGATGTAAATCTGGAGCAATCGTTTACTAGAACAAAACCATAATTTTTACCACTAAAACTCTGAGTCATAGTGGGACCGAATAAATCCATGTGCACAAGTTCAAGTGGATGGCTAGTAGGCATAATATTTGGAGGAGGAAAGCTGCTTCTGACTTGTTTAACTTTTAAACAAGCCTCACAAACTTGATTGCTTTCGAACTTTAAGATCGGTAGTCCTCTTATTAACTCGTTTTTGGAAAAATTTGATAGAATGTTCATACTATCATGTCCAAATCTTCTGTGCCAGATAAATGAATCATTTTCTAGAGAAACAAAACACTTAACACTTTGTGAGGATATGTCTTCCAGTTGAGCACAATATATAATCTTATTTCTAAGACCAACAAACACAATATTATCATGACGAATATCAACAATTTCACAATAAGATGTATAAACAATGACTTTGGAACCTTTGTCACAAATCATCAACAAAGAGAACGTTATCAATAGAGGTAGAGTTAGAATTACCAATTTTACCAATTTCGGTGACCTTTATTTTATTTTTTTTCTGCAAAGACAACATTACCTCCGTCTTTTTTTTTCAATGTAGTTGAAGTATGATATTTCACCTAACATGTGTCTCGAATAACCACTATAAACTATTCATTAATTCTCCCTTGTCTCCGTTTTGAAACATATCTGCAGAAAGCATTATCTTATTTTAGGTACCCAAATTTTCTAGGTCCTTTCAAGTTAGTAGTTTGACCTTTCGGTTTCTAAACATACACCCGAGATCATTTCTTTTTACAAAAATTACAAGAATGACTAATGTGACCACGCTTACCACAATAATTGCACAAAATAGATGAATGATAGTTGCTATGATTTTTGCCACTTAGCAGGTTCATGTTGTTTTAGCTATAACTACTACTAGATTTAACAAAGAAGTTTTTGTATGACTTAATATTGTTATTTTCATTGTGTCCTATTTTGGCTGTACCAAAAATGCATTTACCAGTACCTAGCAATGCATCAAGAATCTTCCTTTTTATGTTATAAGGCGACGACTTTTTCTTCTAACTGTCTTTCCTTATCTTAATCATTTTTTAGCAGCGTATATTCCAACTTAACTATTCTTTCTCCCAGAACTTCTTTTTCAGAAACGTTTTGCTTATAGTCAACCTCAAGAGACATATTCCTGGTTTCCAATTTCTCATTCGCAGATTCCAATGGTTTAATCTTACTTTTCAGAGATGCATCATTGCTCTTGGACTTCTCAACTTCTTTGAAATACATCACTGTCAAACTTTTGTACTGATCATATAATTCATGATATGCATTTTTCAATTCATCAACTTCAATATTAGAGTCAGAATAATATACCTCATCATCTCCTGATTTAGCCATAAGACAAACGTTGCCAACTTCTTCAAGCTCTTCTTCTTCAAAGCTTTCAAAATCTTCATCTGATCAGGCTGCTTTTAGTGTCATTCGTCTTCTGTAGAAAGATCCTTTAAACTCAGTTTCATAGATCATCAAGTTTTCTCGTAACCAGTCTAGTGAAATAGTGTTTAGATCGTTTGCAATTTCTAGAGTTATCACTTTAGATCTCCATTCATTTGATAGTGACCTTAGAATCTTCATTACGAGCTCATCATTAGGATATATCTTTTCCAAGTTCTTTAAGGCCTTGATGATATTGTTGAACCGTCCGAATAATTCATCTATGATTTTCCCATGTTTCATGTCAATAGATTCATATTGATGCATTAAAAAACTTATATGTTTCTTTACCTCATTCGTTCCTTCAAAGGTGACTTGAAGTTTATCCCACATTTCTTTTGTTGTAGAGCAATAGGATATCTTTTCATATTCTTCTAGAGACAACGCACATATCAGATGATGTTTTGCTTTAGCGTTTAGTTGTGCATTTCTTCTGTTAGCATTAGTCCATACTTCTACGTTATTGGTCGTGGAAAGTGTAGCTCCAAATCTGATGACTTGCCAGACTTCAATATCTACAGATTAAAGATATAAGGTCATTCTCTCTTTCCAATATGAGTAGTTGTTTCCATTGAAGTAAGGAGGCTTTGAGATGGATTGTCCTTCAAAACTTCTCAAAATGTTTGTCATGATCTATCTTGTGCTGTAAAACAAAAAAATGTGAAACTTGTCTCTAATATTAAATGATAAAGCAAACTCATGCAAGATATAAAAGACAAGGGTTTGTTAAAGTTTAAAATAGTAAGAGCCTGTCATACAATAGGAGCCTGTTAGACAACAGAAGCTTGTTAGATGATAGGAGCCTGTTAAACGATAAATTCTGTCAAAACAATTTAAAAGAGAAGATGCCTGTTAAAACTGAAAAGAACCTATTGCAAGTTGAAAACGAAAAGAACATCTTATAAAAGTGAAGAAACATCTTGCTAAAATCAACACACACACAATATAGTGCGGAAATATAAAGGTTAAAGAGAAAGAGAGAGGAATGTTGCAGTCGATTTATTCTAGTTTGGCTTATAACCCAAGCCTAAGTCTAGTCCCAAAGTATTCAACTTAAGTGTTTCACTAAAATTTCAAGTAGTAATTTGACGAGTCTCTTCAAGCTCATAAGTACATATTTTTCAAGGCTCTCCAACCTTCCAAACTAATAGTATTTAGCTAGCCTCTATATAAGCTCTCAACAAATAAAGTTTGCTCGATATGAGCTTCAATAATTTATCCTTAGAAGAATTTTCACTTTCTAAAGCACAAGAGATTTGATAATTATATCACTTTCAACAGTATTGATGTTGTTGATGTAATTCAAGAGTTTAATCTATTTTTGCAAAAGAGTGACTCTTCCTTAAGTAGACATCTTCTTCAACTAGCCGTTTCTTGTCTTATATTTTAAATTGACTTTGAATCTTTAATATCATATTTGATAAGATCTTCTAATATCTAGATTTTATGACAGATGATCATATCACAGAGCTGATTGTGATTTATAAGATCATTTCAAATATTGTGGAATCAATTATAATAAATCATATAAGTTCACAAAGAAGATTTTTGCAAGAAAAGAAATATTTTTCATATGATTTTATTTTTTTTTGAAGAATTAACTCGTTCGTAATAAAAGTAAATAAATTCAATTGAAAGGTTATCATCAAAATCATTAAGGTTTGAGCTAACGTTATGTTTTCGAAAGTCTCTCGAAACCAACCAAGCAAGGCGATTGATACCTCGGTTATAAGCTAATCATATTTTATGTTTACTTGTCAATCAAGTCCTACATTTATTTGCTATTAATTTTGTAAAAAAGAAACTTTAGTAAGTTGTTTACTAATCTTGTACGAAGGAATTATGACTTGAAACTCAAACACGTACGACGGGAAAGAGAAATTAATGGAAGCAACGGTGTAGTACGTGAAATAACAATGTTAAGTAAACACTTTTTTTAATTTAAACAACAAATGAGTGAATGACAGTAATAAGCACTCTTTTTTTAACAGCTAAGGAAATATAAACAAATACCGAAAAGTTCCAGTTCTAATGGCTGGAAACTCTTTTCCAGGTATAAATCCTCGCATTGCTTCATATCTATTTGTACTCTTTTTTTTTTTAACCCCCTTAACATATGAAAGGAAACGTAAACAAATACCCCAAGAATTCCAAATCTGTGTATCTAAATCTGTGTAATCTGTGTAATTAAGATGTGAGAGAAATTAAACGTTAATTTTGAAAGTAAAATTATAAACATGCATACAAAGTCAAGAATGACACTTATTTTGAATAATTAAAATTTATCGAAAACGACACTTATTATGAATCAGAGGGGGTAATTTTTAAAGAAATTGCCATCATAATTAAAAAAAGGAATTTATTTCCTTTCCTTTCTAGCACTTGAATTTTTTTGTTTTTTGTTTTGATCACTGTAAAGCATAAAAGGCTAAACTCATATATGCTTTATAGTGATCTAATTAGGAAAGTTGTATAATTCAAGTATTTAACATTAAACTACAACTTTTAGTTCTACATTTAAGACTTGCATCATTTCTTCCGAGGTTGTAGTTTTACTGGTAGATTTATTTGATTTGCCTCACTAAATCAAATATATTGATTTTAACATCGAGGAAGTTATAGGTAGAGCTTATTTAGGCAGGCCACAATTTCCCCAAAGAACGACCCAAGATAAAAGTTTACTCTATTAGTCATAGCCTAAAGGAGTAGGTAATTATTAAGTTGGACATTGGCGTGGAAACGTACACTTACAATTGACAAGAAAAGGTTATGGAAATGCTAAGTAACACCGCTTCTTTTTGTATTTCGTTGCTCATTCTTTATCCATCTTTTCTTGCTAGCCAGGCAACCGTGAACAGGGAGTTGATTTCTTAAAGTTTTAGGTCCTAAAAGATGTGAACTTTGGACTTTTTAAGAATGTCGTGTAAGTTTGGATCAACCTCAAGTTGTAGTTTATATATATGCAAAATTTAGCCATTAAAGCTAAAATCCACATGTAATAATCTATTTGCACCATGGCCTAGGATGCCTAGATTTACAAAGTTGAATCTTTATTACTTGGAACCCAAACTTCTATTCCATAATTAAATTTGAATAGATGAATTTTAAGGTTCTAAAGTTGAATTTCTGCATTTTAATATGTTAATAGATCGTGAAACTTTCTTTAACTAATGATACAAAACGAAGGATGTGATAAAATCACTAACTGGAATATCCTCGGACCGGAAAATTCGGAAACGCACTCCTAACTCGTAACATGACCGAGTGATAAATTACCCAGAAGACAGAAAACTGCTGGAAGGTTTTTAATTTATATTTGATAAAAAGTGTAAATTTAATTATAACGTGTTTATTAAAATATAAAATAAATATCTAATGTTTGTAAGATGTTGAATTTTAAGTAAATAAAAACTTGAACGAAATTAAATATATACTTTTGTTAATATTAATATATATGATATATATTTATTATTTTTATTTACAAAATAGGTTTGACGACACAAATATAATACAGTTATATATATATTTTTAAAATTTTAAAATTTAAATATTAACATAATTTGAAGGACGAATTCTAAACTAGAATTTTAATAAAAACACTATTAGAGTAAAACTTGTGGTGCTCAGAATATGGGTAAACTGCTTTTTAATATAGAATTCTTTATTAGAAGAATTTAGTTTCATTTTGATAATTGTGAAATTAAATTTATTTTCAAAAGGTGAGTCTAACTGATAAAATAAACACAAATTAAAGAACTTCATACCCTAATTATTTTAAATAAAATATTTGGGTAAATGTATAATTTTCAATTTCATATATATATAACTTAATTTTTTTTGATTTAGTCTCTAAAGGTACATACGATAAATAATCTAATAATTTTTTGGGAGATAATTAGGAAGTAATCAAAAAATATATAAAAATAATGTTATCTAGATAATATATGTCATTAAAAAAAGACTACATTTTCCATTTGAGTAATTTGAAAATAGTCTAACCATTTCTTGAAATAGAATTACATTCTAAAAATTACCTTTCACCGCAAGAAAATAAAGAATTAGCGACACAAAATTAATAACAGAAAACAAACCGTTACAAATTACCAACGGTTATTATTTTTCTGTTGGAAAAGTTAATAGGAAAAATTTCGCTTAATCAAGGATATTAAAAATATTAATTAAAAAGAATAATTGTTCACTTAATTCTTTCGCTGCTAGTTCACATATAATATTCAAATAATTATACATTAAAAAGTATCTCATATTCCCAACAGTTAAACCCTTTCTCTCGTCCATATCTACTATTTTTTGCATTCAAATTTGTTATTTTGTTGTTTAAATTTCCTATTCCGCTGCTGGGTTTTATACTTTTACACGTTAGCTCCTGTAGACCATGCTCACTCAAGGTCCTTTCGGGCAGTCACTGATTCACTTATCATACTTCCCTCTTTTCTTTCATGATTATTCAGATTTTCTGTTACTATTATCCTATTTCAACCCTATTTTTATCTCAAAATAACATCAATTTATGAATAAATGTATATTTATTTTGGAACAAAAACATAATTAGAACGTGTTGCTTCAGTTTTTTAACTTTTTATTGCATCTCGCCTTCCATCAAGGCTTCACGTTTGGGAACTCATGCTTTTTTGCTCCATTGCTCACTTTACAGAATGCATAAGTTACTCCTTTCGCTTGCACATTATTGTTTTCTGTGTGGTTGATGACTGTGACATTGGCTTTTGTCTATTGACAGCATCAATAACTCTTCGTGCTGATGTTGGGTTTGCCAGAATTGTAAGCATTTGGGAATTTTGGAGAAGTATTGGGGCTAACGTTTAGAAGAATTTGGGATTTCTGTCTAGAGAATCCGGGTAAAAGCATAAGGGGCCAAGGGGATTTTAGAGAATTTGGATTCACAAATAAAATAAGTGTCGAGTAAGAAAATGACGGGAGAGATCTGAAATCAAACCATAAAGGATTCAATTCAAGTAAAATCATAAATAATTAGAACAATTTTAGTGGTTTTAGTTTGGATGATCTTTTTATATTTTAAAATATTTCTAAATGATATATCTAGCATCTACATCTATACTATTAATAACAGGGTTAGTAATTAACGATACTTGCAATAAATTAAAAAAATTAAAAAAATAATATTTTTAGTAGTTCTTACTAATATATGAAAAATTTTAATTAAAGTTTTAAAGTTTTAAATTTAATTTATCTGATTTAAATAAACATTATATACGCTAATCATTTCTTTTATTTTTATGTTTATTAAAATAATTATTTTTTCATCCTTATCTCTAGAATGTTACCTTTATTTGAAAATTTACATGTATTATAACTTAAATCATATTAAATAACTGATTGTGATCATGTATATACATGTCATCTAATATCTTAAAAATAGAAGAGAGCTTAAACTATAAAAGGTAATTTGAGAACCGTTAAATTACAATGTATAAAATCCTTAAAACTTAGTCGTTTTAATTCTTTTGTTAGCTTCCTACACTGACATATTAGAAAAACAAATTTTGATAATTTTTTAAAACTGAAAAAAGTAAACACAAATTTCTAAGAATGATAATAAGTTAATAAGATATTAAATTATTAAGAGGATTCATGTATTTAACCTTTAAATTAATTAAGATAATACAAAAGTTTAACTTATGTTGTATAAAAATATAGTTACGTACACTTCATTTAAATTTGAATTTATTTATGTTTTCTTTACATACTTAATTAGACATGTTAGATAAAGAATAAACTATTGAAGATAATTAATTTTTTGAAAAAGTTGAGACAAATTATAATTGTGATAATTTGAATAAATTAACTCCATTAGTGTTAATTGTGTAAGTCTAAACCGAATTAGTTGATGATTGACAGACTGCAAAATCTCATATGATAGGTGTGACATCTAACGTCAATAATGATAAGATAAATGTGAAATCTAAGTTATGTTGTAGCAAGACATGTGATGGATATATGACGTGTGATTAAATTTTAATGACATAAGTGCTTGGAGGTAGATAACAAATAACTTGTCATTTTAAAGTATGTAAGACTACGTCGTTTAGGTTTAGGGCATATAAAACATCGTTGTTTAGGTTATCTTTTCCTTTTCGATAATAATAACAATCAGAACTCGACAACAATGTTTTGGCGGGTCTAAAAAAAATAATTTTGATAGAAAATGTTCTTAATTTTATTTTTTGTTAAACTCTATATAAGGAGATATTTATACTAGTTAGAGTTATAATAAAATTAAAAAATTCTAAAAAATACTAATCATCCCTAATGTTAGTCAATCTCCTACACTTAAACTATCAATCTCCTCCAAGTTGTAGCGATTTGATTCCGTTCCATAAGCTTGAAAACAAATTCCACTTATACTTTGCATCAAAAGAGAAAACCACCAAATTGCTTTTCACGTAAAGAAAAAGACCAGAAAGGTAAGTGCAGGAGAGTCCATTGCCGCGTAGCTTCTCAACTGATGAGAAATGATGAATACTCTAACTGGCTTTAGAGTTGGAATACTTAAGTGCCATCAAAAGCGTTCAGCAAAAGCAATATGCTTTGTAATAAAGAATACATCTTTTTATGCCATTGAGAAAATGGATTAATGGGGTGGTTTTCGTCTTCTATAATCGTGAGATAAAACAGTAAGATCCTTGCTGATTATGAGGGGGATACAACTAAAAAGTAACGGCGGATATCTTTTGGGAATTCATATCGGGGACCGAATGACACAAATCTTACTCTGCTTTTACTTTTGCTGTAATTTTGTCTAACTCACTTGAATTGGCAAAATCTTTACTAAGGAGCATCACTAACGACTAACGGGAGTGCATCATGCTTTTCTTCCCACCGTCGCTTCCTATATGAAACACGTTTTTATCCTTTATGAGGATGCGTTAAGTGATACGCATTCTTTTTCTTTTTTTGAAACCAAACGTATTCATAAAACTAAAATAAAGCATCAAACCAGAAGAAGCAAACTAAATCCAAAGTCAATAGGCTTTACCTTATAACACCCGAACCTAGAGCCTCTTCTAATTCGATAACAACCGATGGATAATCAAAAGCAAGAACTGAAACAATACTGTAAGGGATAGAAATCCACTCAAATCGGTATGCATAAGATAAAGCCACCCTAACTAATGTATGAGCAGCCTTATTAGCATTCCGAGAAGTCCAATGGAAGGACAAAAATTGGAAATCGTTTTTTAAAGAAAGACAATCAGCCAACACAGAACCAACCTCTAGCAAATTGCTTGTAGGGTTATTAAGATGAGTAATAGCACTTAAACAGTCCGATTCAATAACAATCCGATCCAGACCCTGAGCCTTTAGCCAACTCAGACCTTCTTTAATGGAAATAACCTCAGCCAGAAACGCATCAACACACCCAGGAATGTGACCTGACAGAGCCCGTACAAACCGACTATGATCGTCTCTGAGAACTACTCCAAACCCCGAGCCATTATCCCCTGTCGAGATCGAAGCATCCACATTGCATTTTAACCATCCCACATCAGGCTTACACCAACCATAAACACCAACTGGGTTGTTGCCATGAAACTGTAATCGGCCAAAAGCCTCAGTAGCCTCTTTCCAATTTGCAAAAAACTCATTAGCAAAATAAATGACAGTATTCGGAGGAGTATCCTTATTCTCCCAACACAGTAAATTACGATGGAACCAAAGACTCCAGCAGATTACAAAAATTCTGCAACCCAAATCAGAATGCTTACCATGTAAAACCGAAAAGATGCAGCCTTTGATATCATCCCCCGGAATAGTAATGCCTACAGCATTCCATACATGGCGGGCAAAGGGGCAAGTGAGTAACACATGGTTCATGGATTCTACCTGACCACATCTTATGCAAGCCGGATCAATAGAGACCCCCCTCTCCAACAGCCTCTGTTTACAAGGGACAAAATCATGCAAAACTCTCTAGAGGAAATCCTTCACCTTCGGGGGAAGCTGAGCTTTCCAGAGAGCATTCCATGGACCCTGAATCAAATACTCCTGAATAGAAGAGAATTGTCCAGAAGCAATTCGATACCCTGATTTAACACTGTACAACCCGTCACTGGTGAAATGCCAACAGAAGTGATCTGAAGGCAGAGACGGTGAAATATGGATTTTAAGAACCTGCAGAGCATCAGTTGGAGCTAAAATTCCATTAACCAACGAATGATCCCATCCCGAACTGTCTTAAACACGTTCTTTACTTTTGAACTATGAGGAGGCTAAATTTAAGTTTTGTATATATATATATATATATATATATACAAATTTAGAAATCCTTATTAGTACAATCAGTTAACAAAAATAAGTTGATGGAAGGTATCCATAACAAAAATAAGTTCATGGAACAAACGTTAGATATAATAAAAGAAAGAAAACAAGACAATCAAACCCTTAATTATAGAAGGAAAAAGCGAAGATTTCCATATAAGATTTTATTGAGTTTTTGGTGAGTGGGAGCCCAAATGGCTAAACAATGAGCAACTACGAGAATCATCAGCATATGGGTCAGTCTGCATTCAAGATGACAATCGCCCGTATATTTGCATGTCGTTTTCAGTCGACCCACTTAGAGGCCCAGATCGTCAGCCTAGTCGGTCTTGGAGTCAAAAATCTTATCTTTAGAAGCCGAGTACTTTCCTTTATTATTTTTATTAAACAAAGTTAAATAAGACTCGTTTATAGTATTAAAGTAAAACAAATAAAGTCAATTGAAACACAAAATCAATCAAATATCTGAGTTAGACTGACCAGGCAAATTAGATAAATTGATAGGAACGAGGGCAAAAAAGAAAAATTGAACCCATGTCGTTATTTTTTTCTAACCAAGTGTCAAAGTTTATCAAGTTAAAGTCAACATCTTTTCAAAAAAAAAGTTAAAGTTAACCTCACTGAGCAGAGGCCGAGCTGAGTCAAAATCATTGAAATCTTTTTATTGCGCTTATTAGAAGATGTTTTTGAAATATTTTATGTTAATAATTATAAATCTTCTTGATTTATAATAGTTTTTTATTTTTCTTTCATTGATCTATTTTTATTTAATTATAGGATATTATGTATAAGTAAAAGTTTATTCGTATATAATAACACAAAATGTATAATATATAATTTATTTTATTTAAATTGATAAAAGAACTTTAATTCCCTTTATGTTAACTATTATTTTCAGAGGTTTGTCGTTATCCAC